>CAWUPM010001118.1:0-282388 GCA_963924295.1 Dioctria rufipes | reverse complement strand
AGTAAGGATGTCAAGATGTGTAAGTAAATGAAAAAAAAAGGACAAATAAATATATTATGTTTACATTAAATGATTTCATTAATTATTCTCGATTAATGGTTGATAAACGTTTGATGATGTTGGACAGTGATTCCATGTTATCCCTGTGATTCAAGGTTAAGGTAGTGATTCGATGTAATCATTGCACGCTGTATGTTGCGGGTGTGGCAATGATCAATGATTGTTGCAAAACACTGTGATGAGGCGGAAATTCGGCATTCAATGCAAATGACATGACGATGAGGACTGACTTTTACTATGGCACTATATTTGGCTCATGTGCTGGTGTTGTGTCGGAAGGTCAATGTGAAGAATAAAAAGTGTTAAAAAAAAAATTTAACATGAGCTTGGTTTGGTCACCGCTAAGACTGTAGGTTGAGGATTTTTTTTTTTTTTTCTAGAATGAATAAGCAAGACTGATTGAATGAGCTGTTAAGGTCAGTGGAGATAAAGAATTCGACTATGAGCGACAATTATGTTTCATCTACATGACAGTCACTGAGGTCAGTGACAAGGTAGGTTGGCCGAGCTGTAACGTAAAATATATGAATACCGAGAAAATCCCCTCAATAAAGGTATTGTTAAGAGGATGTGATATGAAGGGCGCACGCTGTAAGAATTCTTAAAATAATAAAAGGAATTTGCATTCCAGCGTCCTGTCGTAAAGTAATTTAGAAAACGACATTTGCGCAGTACAGTTTCTGCAGACCTTTTAGATTTGCTTGGACATGCCTGAAGTGTTAGTTGCCTACATTACGAAGAAAGCCAGTTCTTAATGAAGAAAGGTAGCGTGCGTCTTTCACTGATACAGTCTTCCCCTTTTCATGAGTAACAAGTAAAAAAGCTAGAATTGGTCTAAGACCAATTCTTAGGATACCCTAGATGAATGCCCGTATTAAATTTCGTATGGTCACCGATCTATTCAAGTATTGATTTTGAAGTTGTTTTTCGCATATATTTCTAGAACGGTTTGTCGCACAGACAAAATGATTATAACCAATTTTATAGGATTTCGTATTCTGCAGAAGTTTTTAGTACCATAAAAATGTCTTGGACTGATCGTTTTCAAAGTATACGTAAAAAACCGAAATTTTTATATGGCAACACCAAGAAAGAGTTGCCCGATTTAGTCCATTTTTGACATTTTATTTCCTAATGTAGTAAAAACATCATGTGCGAAATTTCAGCTCTCTACGTCGACGCGTTCTCAGGCAGTGACCAAATATATAGCGGAAAACGAAATTTTTATATGGCAACCCCACGAAGGAGTTGCCCGATTTGGCTCATTTTCGAACTTAATTTTACTTTTTTTTTTTAAAGTCTGTGTACAAAATTTCAGCTCTCTACGTGTTCGCGTTCTCAAGTTATCGTGCGCACAGACGGACGGACGGACGGACGGACGGACGGACAGACGGACGGACGGACGGACGGACAGACGGACGGACGGACGGACATGCAAAAATCGAAATAACTTTTAATATTATGAATGGGTGTCCAATCCATTTTGCTCTACCATCATTATTTCGAGGTGTTACAAACGGAATGACAAACTTAGTATACCCCTATGATTTCATCTAGGGTATAATAATATCGGTATCTCAAGGACAAGTGACCTTTTTCAAGGAAGTGTGAGTTGTGAGAGATGATAGGTATAACTAGCCGGCAATTAGGGATATCTGTGTGAATAAGGAAAAGAGTGAATGGAAAGGAAATGTTCTTGAGGTACAGAACAGATTACTGTTGGGCATGAAAAGCGGTTGACGTGCGTATGCAGTATCTATCACGCGATCAAGTCGAGTTTAAGGCAAGATTAATTTTTAAAAAAAAACGTGAGTCTTTATAAACTGGTTTTCCATTTAAGTAAATTGTGCATTGACGGAAAAGTGAATGGAGTATGTTATTTACAAGGCCAGGGCCTTCATCACGAACATTGTGTTTGGTTTTATCCGGTTTAGTTATTTCGATATCTTCGCCTGTGTAAATTTCTTCTTTCCAATCCTTAATTTTAACCAGTTGTAATTTCAAACGAAGGTATATGCTTGATAACTCTCGATATGTGTCACCATGTCCTAGCGATACAAATTCCAATACCGACGAGTTATCTAAAGAAGCTATAGGTTTATGAGATACTTCCTCAGTTTTTAAGATGCTGCTTTGTGCAGGTGGTATATAGAAAAGGTCTAATTCAGATTTCATGCATTCGTTGTATGAAGGCATGTTGTCTATTTATCAAAAATATCTAACACGCGTTTACGTATCTTACGTTTGCCTTTAATAGATGCTCTTGTAGCTGTCTTTTTTTGTTTTTGAACCTCTTTTAGCGGACTTTTGTGATTTTGAACGCTTTTTACGTTTAGAAGCTGGAGCAAAATGTAAAGCTGCAAAAGGGCTACGTCTTTTTATAAGCATGCGACTGCACCACCCATGCTTCCAAACAGCTTATTTATACCTTTCTGTGATAGTTCTTCAGCAGCCGCCTTTCTCTGTTCTTTTAAATTATCGGTTAAGGGTTTACTACCTGCTTCTTCTAAAATAGCTTTTCCTGTTTTAATTGCTTGTTGCTTCAAAGCTTTTGCCCCAGATGTAACCAAAGGATGTAAATATCGCAATAATCCGCTGAAAAAACTACCAATTCCTCTTCCACGCTAGTAGATAAGAGGAGATCGATATAATTCTCCAATATCCGCTAAATCACCGCCACTTTGAATTAAATAATATTTAGTATAATATGAACTCATTTCCGAAGTTATACAAAGTGCTCTTAACTTCGTACTATGTTAAATTAGTTGTTGTATGGGTATTTATAGTTTATTTTCTTTTAAAATGGAGCATTATATATGTCGGAATATAGCCTGGCTTGAAATCAATTAACTCCCCTTGATGATTAGTTATTTTTATAGAAATAATTTCGATAAACGTTTTTTCAATAGGACAGTAATCTACATGTTGATATCTTGTTGTACTTTCACATTCTTTTAAAGGTATTATAAGTAAGTATCGTACTAACTCATCACCCATAACTCTTGGCTGAATAATATCTGTCTAGACATAAATTATATGGTCTTCATAACAGTCCTTTGCTGTTTGCTGAGACTATGGCGGTAACCTTAGTGCCAAGTCCGTAACTGATCTTTAAGTGTGTCTATTATTGACATATGTTCCGGACGTAATCCTGCCGTATTAAAAGATTCTTTTATTTCTGATAATATGGCGTCAGGCTCGTGCTTATTTTCAGGTGTTTTAAGAAATATATCCGTAAAGAAGTTGGACAGGTTGTCTATATTAGTATCAATAGGCACTGGTGTAGTTAAATATTCACCGGAACTGTGCTTTTCTTATGGAACATCCAAAATATTGCTACCTTTAATATTTTTTCGCTGTTCGGACGGTTTAGCATTAATCGAATCTTTATTCAAACTATTCAAGATGTTAAAAATCGTATCCTCACTTTGAATAATTATCTTTTGTTTTTCTTGCTCGCTAAGAGTTTGATCATCAAAGTGTACATTTGATATAAAAAGCGTAATAAGATCTCTGACATTACGATGAGATGGTAGTGGTTTTTTTATTTTGATTGTGACTCCCAAATCTTCCAACCTCAGTACAAATACATGATGTACTTTTTTGCCACCAGTATTTATTTCTGTCTCACGAGCTCTTTTGATGCTAAGCGCTGGATATGTGTAATTGTCTATCGAATCTTGTATGATAGCATACCTTCTCTTCTGTCTAGGAAATTGTCCAAATACGTCATCAACAAAGGCTTCAACTGATTCATAATTTTTATGTTTTAAAACAATATTTTCTGAAGCCCTCTTACCCTGATATATGTGTAATGTAAACTCGTCTGGATCCTGTTTGTAGCTTACTTCATCAAAAAAGTCAGCTTCTAACTGACCCACATCTTTTTCTTAACATCATCCAAGTACATGGTATACCATGATGGTGAAATATCGTTACAAAATATTAGTAGGAATGCAGAAAAATTTACTTGTCCTGCTCTGTAACTAGCTTGCTCAAGATTCTCTTTAGTCCACTTAAGTTTAACGGATTCATTTATTTTGATGTTAAGTGATTTGATTTCTTGTCTGCTCTCTTATTTCTTTCAACGGATCAGATGTATCACGCCTTACCCTTTTAACATTACTCTGATTTACTTCTTCATCTGTATTTCGTTTGACTCCTCATTTTATGGCACGGTCGGGCAATGAAATTTCAGTTACTCCAACACACCAGTTATCAGTAAACTTGCATGTTCTAGGTTGTAAAAGCTGATAACGTATTTTCGGCATAAATCTGCATGGAATTCTTACTTTAAAGGCATACGTAAAAGTCATTATCTTTTACATCTACAGGCATTTTTAAACTCTTTCCTAATCAATGTGCGGTACACTTCAGAAATGCTGCTTACTATTATTACAGGCTTTCCAAGTAATTGCTGGTACGCTGGCACTTTTAGTTTTTGCTGCGTTTTTTAGACGATCACTTTGTCGGACAGCTTTCTTAACTGGCAACGAAAGCATATATTGACTCGGATCTAGCAGAGACGGCCTTAATATAGATTGATTTTTGGACGGTTTTCTACCTTTGTCAACTGTAATACCTTCCGTGTCGACTCCTTCTAATATGTTCGCAGCTTCATCTATACTCATATCTGCAGGTACAGTGTACTGGTTTATACCAGCCTGAGCCGTGATTACCTTATTTATAATCTTTATCGCGAGACTTGGGGTCAGAAAACGTCTTAGGTATTTTTGAAAGTGGTTTCAGACATTTTCCTATACCTCTGGCTGAAAAGCGACGTTTGGAAGCAGGTGACAATGGTTGTCTTGGTGGTGATATTTCAGCAAATTCGAAGAAATCCTCTTCCATTCTTTCAAGTGTATTTTATGTAAAGGGTGATCTTTGTGTTGATATTTAATCTTTAAAAATAAATTTAGTTTGAGTAGTACCATCCCGCAAGCTTTTCTGCTTATCTTGTGGTATGCGAATAAATTTAGTTTGAGTAGTACTATCCCGCAAGCTTTTCTGCTTTTCTTGCGGTATGTGAATATTTGGTTTTTCATCTGACACACGCACAGCTTTTCGTCTTAAGTTTGAAAACTTTATTAACTCATTTCGGTAATTATACCATTTTTCCCTATCAGATAAATTCTTATTTTTTAATATTTTAACCATAGTCTTATCGAACCTAGACTGGTTCACGGAGTCCTCAATCTCGTTTTTCAATTTTTCGTAAACTTCTGGTGAAAGAAGTAACATTTTATTAAGATTATTGTTTCTAAATATATTTCTCAATTAATGAACCAATTAGACCTGATAATACACTTCCCAACAACACTCTTCAGAAGCCTCCTCGCTGTATCAGTATTGTACGTTGTCTGGGTACAGATCTTTTTGCAACAACTAATTTTCGCAAATCCTTTTTATACTTACAGAGCGAATTGTATATTTTTCCATGAGGGATATGGTTTCCCTTCAAAGTATTAAGAGTAATTTCGCAATGAGTTTTTATGACTTCGGGGTCGGCATTTTTAATAATGGCCTGCCTTAATTTCGGTTTCGCTGTTTTAAAAACATATAGCATATGCTTGTTGTCTCTTAATCGATTCATTCGTGACACAATTTTTACTGATTAAAGAGTTATGGGGGCAAAAACAAGTCGTAAAATCTTTATTAATAATATCAGTACGGAGTCTTAACACCTCGTTGATATCTTGAGTTGAATCTATCATTAAATATCCATGTGGCAGCTGCGTAATCTCTTTATATATTTTTAGCAACTCTGAACTATATTCTGGATAAATGTGTCTCGCTAAATGGATAAACTGGCTTTTATCACGAGGGTTTTTAAACACAACGAGGTATTTACAGTTAAGTGATATGTATCGGCAACACTTACTCTGATGAAACACGTTTTGTGTTACAGATTGCGATGGTTAGATCCTTTTGTAAAGAGTTCACATACTTGTCTGCTAAAAGCAATTAACATAATATCATCCAATAAAATTAATGTAGGTTCCTGTGTATAATTTACAAACTCTTCAAGTATACTGTCAATAAATTCTATGTTGGTGAATGTGGTATCTGAGGGCAGAGCCCCATGTTCTGTATTACACCAGATAACTCTGGTTATTTGCAGTCTTGCTGTTGTTTATCCTCAGCCTGAAGGTCCAGCAACCATCATTGTAAACGGATAATTAAACTTGATTATTGCTCCTTGGTTTTAAAATATTTTATATAAAACTGTTATTTATTGGCCGTATTTATACATTCGGTAAAATGAGCAGAAGACAAGTCGTTAATAAACTGCATAAACCAGCTCGCAAGAACTTTAAGCGACAGAGTGTTACTATTAAGGGTATCGATGATTTGTGGCAGGCAGACCTGGTCGATATGGGCTCGTACTCATCAGAAAACAAGGGTTTTCGTTTTCTTCTCACTGTAATTGATACGTTTTCAAAATATGCTTGGGCGTTACCTATTATAAGTAAAAAGGCTTCAGAAGTTGTTATGACGATGCAGTCTATTTTGAATCGTGGTCGCCTTCTAAGAAATTTGCAAACAGATGATGGAAATGAGTTTCTTAATAAATCGTTTCGACAGCTTATGAAACGCTATGATATTAACCATTATACCACTTACAGTGGTTTAAAAGCTTCAATTGTGGAAAGATTTAACAGAAAGTTAAAAAGCATGATGTGGAAAGAGTTCAGTATGAACGGAAATTATCATTGGATTAGTATGCTAACGAGGTTAGCAGAAGCGTATAATACAACAAAGCATCGCACTATTAAAATTCGACTTGTAGATGTTGGTCCACGCATCGAGAAACGTTTATTGGCGACTGTGTATAAATACCCAAAAATAAAGTCAAGACCGAAATATGAAGTGGGTGATTTTGTTAGTATAAGTAAGCATAAGCATGTGTTTGAAAAAGGCTATACCCCTAATTGTTCTACCGAAATATTTGTTATAAATAAAGTCAAGAGCACGTTTCCAACGACCTATGTTCTCGAGGATTATGAACAAAATTTGATTCAGGAAAAGTTTTATGAGCTTGAGTTGGCAAGAGTCAAATATTCTTATCTTTATCTTGTAGAAAAAGTTTTAAGAAGACGTGGAAATAAAGTGTTTGTAAAGTAGTTCGGTTTCTCAGCAAAACATAATTCTTGGGTTGATATAAAAGACGTACTGTAATATTTCTAAACGCAGTCATCATGTTACTTTTAAAGAGAGAATCTGACCGTTTAAAAACTTTCCATAATCTTCTTTTAGATACAGAAAGTGTTGCAAACTAGCAAGAAGCGGGTTCTTTTACACAAATCTTAAATATAAAATAAAATGTTACTCTTGCTCCCTGGAAATGCAAGCTATGAATTGCCCAGAAGACGTTGAAGCAGAACACATTCACCGCTCCCCAAACTGATCATACGCCAACTGCATGGATGTATGTGGACAACACAACAGACCATCCGCCAAGCCAGCTACACCGAAGACCTTAATTTATTCTTTCAACACTTTGAAGTTTTTAACGGTTATTTACTTGTCCTAGGACTGTTTTGTGAAATATATTATTTTTATGAATTCTTTAAACAAGAAACTAACTAAACAGCATTGAAAACTATTTTCGTGTAATTACAAAAAGAGACCAGGAATTTTCATTTATACAAAAATGACTGTCAATCTAGTATGAGGAAATGAATTTTGAACATACTACCCACACCACTTGTTTTATTCCAAAACACCCTGAGCTTTTATTCCAGATTATTTCATTGACGAGCAGAAGCTTCATCACATACTTTATACCGGTCGCAAAGATGCACTCACTCTTGACCTAAGCTAACAGCGAGCGTCAGGTATAAACAACATTTCGAGCACATGCAAACCAAAAAACAAGTTTGAATCAAAGCAGCATATCATGAAAGCCTTAAACTTCACCAATTGACCACTTGTAATTTTGGAGCCGGCTCATCTCCAACTCGCTTAGGCCCGCAGAAGCCGCAAACATCATCTTTGATTTCAAAAACCTCTCCGCAGAAAAATCAACTTTTCATTTGTTTTTAAGAAAAAAATCCGTGCAGATACTCTTTGCTTTGATAACCTCTCCCTCGTCTTCATTAGCTACCAGAAAAATCAACTTCAACAATAAATCCGCGAGCAATACGCCCAACAGCTATAAGAAAACACGTAAGGGAGTGAGGTACATTATTTTGTGTCTCTACCGCACCTAGTGCATTTTTAAATGGCTAGTGGATACATACTACTAGTCAAACTCTCCTTCCTCTTCATTAAAATTATATACAAGTGGCATAAAATCTACCTAGTGGCATAGTCGCCGTGCAATACGCCCACCAGCCATAACAAAACACGTGAGGGGGTGATGTACAATATTTTGTGTCTCCACCGCACCTAGTGCATTTTTAAATGGCTAGTGGATACATACTACAAGTCAAACTCTCCTTCCTCTTCATTAAAATTATACACAAGTGGCATAAAATCTACCTAGTGGCATAGTCGCCGAGCAATACGCCAACCAGCCATAACAAAATACGTGAGGGGGTGAGGTACAATATTTTGTGTCTGTACCGGACCTAGTGCATTCTTAAATGGCTAGTGGATACATACTACTAAGAGGGACAGCTAAGTCCTGAAGCCGAACAACAGCACAATAGTAATCGTTCGTAGATCAATTGAATACACATGGCCTTAATACTTCATTTCATTTACCCAAAACTTAATAATATTTCCTTAAATATTTCCATTTATATTAAAGGGTAAATTTATTTGATTTAAGATAATCATTCCGCAACAGCAGGGACAACCTGCACAATTTGCCAGCACTGCACCACAAGAAAATTTAATAAACCCAGCAGAAAATAGGTGGCAATAGTCCTGGAAGAGTACGTCAATAACCTCTACAACAGCAGCCACAATTCGGTTGTACTTTTTCAAGTCCAACCATCTAAACAACCTTTGGTAGTGTTTGCCTAGGAATTCAAGTCGGCAGACGCAACAACCACAGACGTAATTGCTTGTGCATATTCCGGTACCAACTATCTAAACCATCTAGCTGAGCAGCAACGGCAGCCTTGGAGGCAGGTGGTGTAAGAACCATAGCTTCTCTTCTACATTTGCACTCCAGCTTCAGCTCAATGAGCAAGTAGTGTAGTGTCACAAGTCAACATTGCAAAGATAAATACGTGGAGTTTTGAAAATATTGAACCAAAAACAACGCCAAGTACCAGAAGATAGTTTAAAGAGGGGTAACTACTAGTAATTAAGATTTCACTTCTTTAAATTTTTAATTACATATCGTACATCGTATATCATAGTAGTAAGATTTCATCATATATCATAGTAGATGGAGAAATAAGAACATTAAGAACTTTTATTTTTAACGCTTCTTAATCAAATTTACAAATGCAAAAAGAAAAAACAACCGCCTCGTCCGGGGTTTGAAACCGGGATCTTCCGCTTGCCGGACGACTGCTCTTACCAATGAGCTAACGAGACAGATGATTTTCCCTCTTGTATTTATCAATTTGTTACTTTTTGTCACTAGCCTACTAAGCCACGTTTTGCTTTCAGCTAGCATTAATCAGTAACGATAAAAGCGCACAAATAAATTGTGAATTCAATTTTATTTATTTTTCCCGCGGACGGGAATCGAACCTACACTTGTTAGAATAGGTCAATGATTTAGAAAGAAGAACTTTAAAAACTTTTATTATTAATGACTCTAAATCAAATTTACAATTGCATTCGAGTTTATACGCAGGACTTTGGCATGTGCAACGCAGCGCAGACATTCCAACGCGTCATTCATGCGATGTTTCAAGAATTTGCATTTTGTTTTGTGTATTTGGATGACATTCTAGTCGCATCCAAATCTGAAGGTGAACACCTTACTCATTTAGAACAAGTTTTTAAACGCCTCACGGAATCCGGTCTCATCACTAGCGTCTACAAATGTTCTTTCCTGAAAGCACAGGTAAAATTTTTAGACCATTTGTTTACACTATAGGGAATCAAAACATCGCCAGAACGAGTAGAGGCGATCACTCGTTACAAAACTCCCAGCACTGTTAAGGATCTCCGACGCTTCCTCGGTATGATCAATTTTTATCGTCTTTTTTTACCACACGCTGCTAGCCATCAGGCTATTCTGAACTCATACTTGACTGGTCCCAAAAGAAAGGGAGTACAAAAAATCAGTTGGCCAATGAAGCTACCGAATCGTTCATTATTATTAAGAATCAACTAGCACAGACCTTCACGCCTTTCTTATTTTGACAGCCGAATTGGCGTTATGGGTAGACGCCTCTGATACCGCCATTGGAGCGCCATTGGGATTTTATTCTGTAAAACGCCTATGACTGAGAACTCTTAGGTACGTATAGAGGTATAAAATATTTTCGCTATCCTTTATAGAGTCGTACGTTTATAGTTTTTACAGATCATAAGCCATTAACTTATCCTTTTTGGCAAAATCCTGATAAAGCGTCACCCAGGCAGCTACGATATTTAGATTTCGTTGATCTCTTTCTCTTCTGACGTTAGGCACCTTGCAGGTAGAGACAATGTAGTAGCAGATGCCTTATCCAGAGTGGAGGAAATTCATCTCCCCAGTTTGGTAGGTTTCGGATCTATTGCAGATGCACAACTCAACGATCCCGAGTTTCAACTACTTCAACAAAATTCTCAGTATAAATTAGAAAAACTTCCCACTTTCGGTACTGATAAAGATTTATTTTGCGAGATTTCTCCAAAAGGAGCAAAACCATACATACCACCAGCCTTCAGAAAGAAGGCTTTCTTCGCTTCACATAACCTTGCGCAAACCAGTATCCGGGCTTAATACAAAATGATCACGTCTAGGTAATCCTGGCCGTCAATTAACAGAGAGGTTAATTCTTGGGCACGAGCTTGCCTACCATTCCAATAAACCAAAATATCTAAACATGTTCACAATATGTTGGGTACATTCCCAGCATGTACAAATCAATTTCAAAGCATTCATATAGACATTATAGGACCATTGATCCCTTCCGAAGGTTTTAGGTATTACCTCACTGTAATCGACAGGTTCACTCGATGGCCTGAGGCAATTCCATTGACCGATATCCACGCAGAAGCCCTCTGTTGCGGCTGAATTGCTCGCTTTGGTGTTCCAAAAACGCTTGTCACAGATCAAGGTATGCAGTTTGAATCCGAGCTCTTCGCAGAATTGTCTAAATTGTCAGGCAAACGCAAACGTACCACAGCATATCATCCTCAAGCGAATGGATTCTTGGAACGATGGCAGCTTTAATGGATAATCAAGAAAAAGCCTGGTAAAAAAGTTCTCCGTTTGTGTTGCTTGGACTGAGAGCAGTTCTCAGGGAAGAATTCCTAGCCACGCCGGTAGAACTTGTCTACGGACAAAATTTACGACTTCCAGGCGACTTCATTCAAAATTCACAATCACAACCACAAAGCGCCATTCGTCAAAACATTACGCAATATTTTTACCGACATAAGACTTATCCACGCGACCTAAGGTCTTTTAAAGAAATTACAATCTATTCGCATGTTTTTGTTAGAACAAACTAGGTTAGAGAATCTCTAAAACAATCTTAGGAGGGAGCAGTTCACTCTCCAAATTAGAAACAGGGAGGTCAACGTTTCCCTTGATCGTCTGAAACCATACTACGCTGAAAATGACTCACATTCAAAAAATGCGTCTGACATAGATACACATACCCAGTCAATTCCAGATTCATTTTCTCGAATACTAAGTGAACATCGCTAAAACTCAGTTCAAGCTGAATCTGAACGTGTAAGGATTACAAATACCACATTGGCAGACTCAAACACATTGTTACCACCTGCGGCACCACGTCAGATTAGATTTAATACTGACGGGCACACGGTACTACCTCAAAGAACGACACGGTTTGGATGAACCACCAAGCCGCCGCAGCGCTTTCATTATTCGCAGAAAC
This sequence comes from Dioctria rufipes, assembly GCA_963924295.1. Taxonomy (NCBI): domain Eukaryota; kingdom Metazoa; phylum Arthropoda; class Insecta; order Diptera; family Asilidae; genus Dioctria; species Dioctria rufipes. Next base: position 270,362 of record CAWUPM010001118.1, on the reverse strand, counting down.
CAAAGGTTTCGCTGGCGAGGGAGTGCTGTGGTGACAAGCCTCAGCTTATGACGGCGTGAATTGTATTCAGTCTTTTAGATGTAGTCAGAAACAACGTTTGTAGGTTTTAGGAGAAATTCGGAATATTACTGTGCGAAGAGCGAAAGGTCCTATAAAGTAGGCCTGTCATTCTTTCTTTAACGTAAGGTATGAGAAAAACAATACGAAAAATTAATTAGGTTTTTACGTTTGACTTAGCCGGACTATTTTTGGGAAAATAAAAAGAACCTACCTTAGTAATTGTAATTATAATTTAAAAAGTATTTTTCTTTGAGTTTAATTATCCGGGGAGACTTCTTCTTGTAGAAGCCTCCTGTTCTATATTTTAACGTGAACGGCGATAATCGAATTTAAGTATCCAGGAAAGTTTCCTCTGCGAAACTTCCCATTTAATTGTTAACATTAAGCAACTGTATTATCGGTGATTTATGGCATGTATTGTTAAGTCATATGTGAATTCTTTCACATCAAATACACCATAAACAGAACGAGAGAGAGTTTAATGTGAAGTCGTATTATTGCCACTTGGCCACAACAACCAAAATCTTACAATCAGATCCGTGGAATTTATGATATCCTGATTTCGAGCGTTCCACATTTGTCCTAGGAACCGAACCAGCTTAAGGGACGTGCAAGAGTAATGTTAAGGACCCAAACGCAAAGATTCCAGACAAAGATACCTAAACGGCCACGAAGAACAACAATAGCTGTACACATTACTAGCTAAATACTCACTATGTCATCGATTGATGAACTGGTTGGTCATCTTCACTGAGAAAATAATCTATTGCTATTTCCACAAAATGGATTGGGGAACTACTATTGCGCAAAATCCAGTAAAAATTTTGCAATGAGCAATAATTTATTTATTTTCAACTAATCTTATTGTGAATAATGCAAACAAATTTAGCTAATCATTAGATATATTAATTATAATTTAAGCAACCTTAATATTATATTGTTACCAATAATAGTTCTTTAAATATACAATATTTATTGAACATTTGGTTTTCTGTGATGTTTAGAGAATAACATATATATATATAGTACCTATACTTTTGTATGAATAATGTCACGGACAAATCTAAAACCAAACCAAAGCAATATATTTACTTGTTCGATCATTTTAAGATATACAAATGTGGTATTGTGGTGTGATGAATTTGATGCAGATGGGAAATACATTATTTAACATTAAGCCGTAGGTGTTAAAGAATTTCATGAAAATATATTATTCTTTTTTAGCACTAGGAATAAAGTTATTATTAGTCTAAGACCACTTAGACTAATTATAATTTCCCTAGATGAATGCCAGTAAATATAGCTACCTTGTTCAGGCCACACCAGTATCCCACGATGATTCTTTAATTCCTCCTCCGATAATATTCCTAAAAAGATACAAAAGGAACACAAAGAATTTTATCTCAATAAAATTTAAACAAAAATACTCATCTGAGGCTAGGGAACTTCCTCCCTCCATTCCAACGCCGTCCTAAAACTTCCTCCACTATTTTCTCACCTGAAAATAAACAAAAAATCTTATAAATAACTAATAAAATCAATAAATATTACAAACTTACCAAAAATACCTACTGCTGTATATTTACAAATTGACATGTCAAAATGTCAACACATCACATCAGATGTTCTCGCCTTCGCCGCAGTCAGAGTTCAGTGCAACTTTAATGGTCTCATATGACGTCACTACGGGACGCCGCCATCAAAGTATAACAACTTTGAGAACGAGCGTTGTCAAGGCAACCGATCATGAAGCCGAAACGTAGCGGTTCGCGGCGGCTATAAAAAGGCGACGAGCTGCAGCAGAATCATCCATTCCCAATTCAGAATTTGATCTGAAAACATCAGAATTTACTCTGATTTTCCTAAATTGTCCAAACCTAATTTTGTTCCCATCTAAGTAGGAATTTACTCCTACTGCAGAAATTTAATTCTGCTAATTCCATCCCATATCGAAGTAGGAATTTACTCCTACTGCAGAAATTTAATTCTGCTAAATCCATCCCACACCTAAGTAGGAATTTACTCCTACTGCAGAAATATAATTCTGCTTATATTTCATCTCCCACCTGAGTAGGAATTTACTCCTACTGCAGAAATTTAATTCTGCTTATATTTTATCTCCCACCTGAGTAGGAATTTACTCCTACTGCAGAAATTTAATTCTGCTTATATTTCATCTCCCACCTGAGTAGGAATTTACTCCTACTGTAGAAATTTAATTCTGCTTATATTTTATCTCTCACCTGAGTAGGAATCTACTCCTACTGTAGAAATTTACTTCTGCTTTAATTTTATCCTACGTCTAAGCAGGAATCTACTCCTGCTGCAGAAACATACTTCTGTCTTTATAAATATTTTTGCATTACTGCTACCGTGCTTATACGTGTAGCACAAAACTTCTATTGTACTAATAGTGGATTCTCTCTCTCTCTTTTCAGAAATAAGGGGAGCAAATCTTTCTGGGAATACTATTTTAAAATTAATGAATTTGTATTGAATTGGTAGCTTAAGGTAGTATAAGTTTTTGAATTCGTAATCGTAAGCTAGGTTAGTCATAAGAGAATTGAATTTGTGATAATAGTTTATAAGCAATATATTGAATAAATTTTATATTTGAATTAAGACAAAGCTGAGTTATCCTTTTACAACCGGCACCCCCCTTTAGCTTGAGCACAGATCTCACATTGGTCCTTTAGAGCCGGATAACTCAGCTATTCAAATATAGAATTGAGAAAAATATTGCTTATTACATCACAGTGAGAAAAAACTAAGCCTCTCCATTCAAAATGCCTACAGATGACGAATGCAGTATATCTGAAGCCGGGGACGAGACCATTAGCTCAGTATTAGAGTTGGTTGAATCCCAAAAAGAGGTCAAAGATTTAATGGAAGACCTATTTAAAAGGCATCAAAGAGAAGGCAGGAAAAAGACTGTCAAATCGACAGAGAAACGTTTACAAACGTTTACCGAATATTGGAAAGAATTCCAAACACGGCATAGGGTAATTCGAAAAAGAGCGACAAAGGAAGATCGCAAATTAGAATATTTCACGAAAGAGACATTTAGTGATGTACAGGAGTATTATATTGAAAAGGCAGCAAGCATGGAAGAAGACATCGACAAATTAGCACCAAAACCATCTGTCAGCAATCCTCCCAATACACAGCCAACATCTGCTAGCACAATGTCATGCAATAGCGAGAGACTCCCCAGAATCAAGTTACCAATATTTAATGGAGAATATTCTACATGGATCTCTTTCCACGATTTATTTAACTCGGTCATACACAACAATAATAATTTGAGAGACGTTGACAAATTGTACTTCCTAAAGACTAATCTGGTGGGAGAAGCCGAAAAACTGCTCAGACACTACGAAATGTGTGATGCAAATTACCAACCAGCCTGGCAGCTACTAAAAGAACGCTATTCAAATAAGCGAATATTAGTGAATGTACAATTAAAAAAATTATTGTCTCTTCCATCCATAAGTCATGATACCGCCGACAATATCAAAAGGCTGCTAGACAATATAACTGAAGCATTACTAGCGCTACAAAATCTGGGAATAGACACCGACAATTGGGACCCAATAATTATATATTTGACGGTCCAAAAATTACACCCAGACACGCACCAATTATGGGAACAAAGCCTCCACAATAGCACCGATTTACCCCAATTAAAGACACTAAAAAAATTCCTAGAATCTCGTTTCCGAACATTAGAAATGATAGGAAACAAAACTACGTCATCAACGACACAGAGAAAACCATTCTCTCCCAAACCCACCTATGGACTCTTGAACAATACTAAGAGCTCAAAACAAATACACCCACCTACAAAAACATACTCTTGCAGCCATTGCAAAGGAAATCATATAATATTCCACTGTCCGATGTTCAGGAATTTGACCACCCGACAACGTCACGAAGTTGTCACAAATAAGCATTTATGTAAAAACTGCTTATCACCCAACCACAATTTAACAAATTGCACTAGCAACAAAAAGTGTTATCATTGCCAGAAAAATCATAACACATTGCTTCATTATGAGCGAAAACAGTCGGTGACAAAATCACCCAATCAATCCGCCCAAAAATTAAATATGGAAGCAAGTCCACCCGCCTGTAGAAATGATGAACAACAAGTTCAAAATTTTCTAACAGCAAACATGAAAAGAGCTCTGCTCTCTACAGCTCTGATCAATGTCACTGCTGCATCCGGAATCACGATGACATTCCGAGCACTAATAGATTCCGGGTCGCAAGTCTCTATTATGACAGAGAAAACCTTTAAGCGTCTCCAGCTTAAAGGATCTCCAACCACCCACCAACTTATCGGACTTGGTACAACTCCCACCAAGACAGCTTTAAAACAAGCAACTGTCACAATCAACGCAATACATACTAAGTTCAAAATAGAGAGCAATATGCTCGTGATAAGAAAAATCACTGAATTATTGCCAGCTCAAACCATCGAAGTGTCAAGTTGGAGACACATTATCAACCTCCCACTAGCAGACCCTAGATTCTCAGTTCCAGGAGAAATCGACATCTTGCTGGGAGCAGATGTCTATGCAGCCATTATCAAAAATTGCATAAGGAGAGGAGCTGGCAACACTCCAACAGCCCAAAATACTGAACTGGGCTGGATTCTGGTCGGAGCAGTACCAGAAACTAAAAGCATGATAACTACCATGCTATCCACCCACACCATGATCAATACTGATTTAGACAGTCAGTTAAAAAGATTCTGGGAATTGGAGGAATGCTCTGCTGCACCAGCACTATCCCCAGAAGACCAGCTGTGCGAGAAGCTTTACCAGAAGACCACAAAGCGCCTGTCTTCTGGAAAATATGAGGTTAGTTTACCCTTCAAAGACTGCAGCGTTCCCCAACTCGGGCAGTCTAGAAACATGGCTGTCAAACAATTCTTGCAGCTTGAAAAAAGATTCGCCAATAATCCTGAATTATTCAAATTATACAAAACTTGTATTGAGGAATACGACCATCTCAAACATATGAAACTTATCCCACATACACAATTATCAGCAGAAAATAAAGCATGTGACAAGATCACATACTACTATTTACCCCACCATGCAGTGCTCAAAGAGAGCACCACTACAAAGCTGTGAATTGTATTCAATGCATCTGCACGTACCTCTAATGGTAGATCATTGAATGAACAATTATTGATTGGACCTACAATCCAACCAACGCTTTGGACCACCTTATTGAGATGGCGTCTGTACAAATTTGCTTTCACTGCAGACATTGAAAAAATGTACAGGATGATTCAGATAAAACCTGAACATCAACATTACCAAAGAATAGTTTGGAGAAACTCACAAGGAGAAGAGTTAAAGGACTACGCTCTGACTACAGTTACCTTTGGTACAGCACCTGCACCATATCTTGCTATTAAAACTTTGCAGCAGCTAGCAAAGGATGAAGCAAGTAACTATCCCCTCGCTGCAAAGAGCATCATGCGCGACTTGAGTCTATAAAAACTCTCGGCATTCATTGGTATCCATCTACCGACCACTTCTCATTCAAAACCAATGTTTCTGAGCCAAAACCCACGTATACGAAACGGATAATTTTATCTGAGGTTTCCTCTCTTTTCGATCCACTGGGATGGTTAGCTCCTTGTGTTATCACAGCCAAAATACTGATCCAAAAACTCTGGCTCTCAAAATGTGATTGGGACGATGCTGTGCCGACAGACATATCAAGAGAGTGGAATCAATTCAAAGATCAATTACACAACATACAGAAAATACAAATTCCACGATGGCTAGGCTATCAGCCTAACACAACAGCGATGGAGCTACATGGTTTCTGCGATGCATCTATTCATGCCTACTCAGCAGTTCTATACCTGAAAATACAGGAGAACTCTAGAGTCCAATTAATAACAGCAAAAACCAAAGTAGCTCCCATTAAACCAGTCTCACTACCACGTTTGGAACTATGTGGTGCTGTCCTGCTTTCTCGGCTTATCAGACAAGTCAGCATCGATTTAGAATTAGAGAAAGTAAAGGTTGTAGCCTGGACAGACTCTAACATAGTTTTGGCATGGCTACACAAACATCCCTCCACATGGAAAACATTCGTAGCCAATCGCCTCTCCGAAATCCATGAAAATATTCCAAAAGCTATTTGGAAACATGTCTCATCCAAAAACAATCCCGCGGATGTAGCATCAAGAGGCATTCTGCCAAGCATCTTAGTCTCTGCATCGATGTGGTGGAATGGCCCAGACTGGCTACATCAAGATGAGGAATTCTGGCCTCAATAATCGTCAGATCTACAGACTCAATTAGAATATAAAAAATCAAAAGTTCTCACCAACACTGTCGATGATCAAATGATTTTACTAAATAAATATTCTTCATTTCAAAAAACTATCAGAATAACTGCATATTGTTTTAGATTTATTAACAGCATGCGCAAAACATATCCCTCTACTCAGTATTTATCTGTCTCCGAATTAAAAAAGGCAGAACGATGCCTAATTAAACTTCTCCAAAAAATCTGCTTCCCCTCCGAAATTGTTCAACTACAAAAAAGGCTTCCCCTTCCTAAAAAAGTCGAATCCTGTCTCTCAATCCTATACTCGACTCTGAAAATATCCTACGAGTTGGAAGTCGTCTCACACAGTCTCAATTAAATTACGACCAACAACATCCAATCATCCTCCCTAATAACCATCACCTAACCAACATTCTGATAGATCATATTCACCTTTATACCCTACACGAGGCACCCAAACAATACTGAGTACTTTAAGAAACCATTATTGGTTACTAAATGCACGCAATACGATTAGACATCGCATTCACAAATGTGTTGACTGTTTTCGGTTTAACGCTAGACCTAGCTCTCAGCTAATGAGTTCTCTGCCCTCAGCTAGAATCAGTATATCGTTACCATTCCAACACACTGGGGTAGATTACGCAGGTCCGCTTGATATGAAAACGTCAACACTGAGAGAGCGAGAATAACCAAGGCTTATATTTGTCTGTTCGTTTGCTTGGCCACCAAGGCCATACATTTAGAGCTCGTGTCTGATTTTTTCAACACCAGCTTTCATAGCCGCCCTGAAGCGATTTGTCGCACGGAGGGGCCTCTGCTCTCACATCTACTCGGACCGAGGCACCAACTTCGTTGGAGCTAACAGACTCTTACAGTCAAATTTAGAAAAATCGATCAAAGCCATCGAAACTGATCTAGCCAGCGAAATTGCAAACCAAGGTATATCTTGGCACTTTAACCCTCCTGCAGCACCTCACTTTGGAGGCTTATGGGAAGCCGGTGTAAAATCCACCAAGCGCCATCTTTACAAAACCATCAAAGAGGCAAAGCTCACTTACGAAGAACTGTACACTGTTTTAGTTCAAATTGAGGCATGTTTAAATGCCAGACCTCTTTCCCCTCTGTCAAACGACGCAACTGACTACAATATCCTCACTCCCGGACACTTCCTAACCGGTCGACATAACCTCACTACTTGTGAACCTCCCCCATTCAATCCTCTCCAACATCCTCTTAAAAGATGGCAACTTATCCAATCGCTCTCCTACAACTTCTGGAGACAATGGTCACGAGACTATCTCCATACTCTGCATCAAAGACACAAGTGGAAAGTTGAGAAGGAAAATCTAGAAATAGGTACTCTCGTTCTAATAAAAGACGACCAAATACCTATTGGAAAATGGCCATTAGGTAGAATAATAGATATCCATCCTGGCCACGACAACTTAGCACGAGCAGTAACTATCCAAACACCAAAAAATATTCTCATCAGACCAATTACAAAAATCTGCCCTCTCCCTTTAACATCTACCTCTCAATATTAATTTTAAAATCCCCACCAAAATTCACTGCTCTCTGGCATCACCAAATTTCAAAACTTGCCGTTATATATGAATATAAACAAGTTCAGAATCCGCCGAAAAGTCATTCCAGTTTTAAAAGTTGTCAAGTGCGGTTTTAATTTTCGTTTTTTTTTTTCATTTTTTTTTGAGTTTTTTTTTTCTACTATGGAGGAACTTTTAGAGATTTTCAATTCCGAATCTTTGGATTCGATGGATGTTGGGCTAACACCAACACCTCCGGAGCTCTTAATCCCTCCAAGGAAAATAAGGCCTGTCAGCCCACTACCTCCAACACCAAAAAAAGGTCGAAAAATCAAGTCGGCCATCGTCCGACCTCCACCTCACGAGATCGTACCCGTGAAAAAACTTCTCGGGCCATTCGAGTCTAGGCCAGTCTCACCCGAAGTGAAAAGGCTACAAAGAGGACCCAAGCCAAATGACAATTTGAAGTTTAAGTCAAGGGCTAGAGAACATCATCCCGAAGTTCGAGTCCACACGCAGCCACGACTGCCTGTTGTAGCTCGGGGCACACCAAAGAGCCTCAAATCAAGGCATAGCAACAACAGTAGAGAGGTACGGATCCCTCTCGAACAACGATCTGCAGCACCTAGTATGCCAATTCTATGTGACACAACGTCCCATATCAACACATCGAATCTCACGAATGAGAAAGATCACAACCCTGGAGTGCAGACTAAAGTACCGCCACAGCACATTTACGAAGGTCAATCAAGGTCTCAGATACAGCCAAACAAGAAGAGCAAAGCAACAAGTGCCATCAACACTACAACAATCAAAAAGTCTTCAACAAAAGGGAGTAATCCACCGGCTGAGGAGGCTATGCCAAAATTACTACCTGAACTAATGGATCTTCCGATCAGTCCACCAGTCCAATTCCGAGACCATCCACCAAACCACATCGAAGTGACTAATCCAGGGATTCCAGTTGACTTAGCCGGACTCCCATCATAATTAAACTACTAGAAAATGCCAATGTACCATGGGATAACATAAAAAGGGCAAAAAAGTTTTATCGTTTCCAACTCCCTGGTGACGTCGTCATAAAGGTTACTATTAAAAAAGGAGTATTCCACTTCTTTAAACAAGAAACGGTAAGTCAACACTTTTATTAAAATATATATAACAATTATATATAATACTAAAATATACATATATACATTAATTGCCTCTTCAATTTTGAGGCGGGAGGATGTTCAGGCCACACCAGTATCCCACGATGATTCTTTAATTCCTCCTCCGATAATATTCCTAAAAAGATACAAAAGGAACACAAAGAATTTTATCTCAATAAAATTTAAACAAAAATACTCATCTGAGGCTAGGGAACTTCCTCCCTACATTCCAACGCCGTCCTAAAACTTCCTCCACTATTTTCTCACCTGAAAATAAACAAAAAATCTTATAAATAACTAATAAAATCAATAAATATTACAAACTTACCAAAAATACCTACTGCTGTATATTTACAAATTGACATGTCAAAATGTCAACACATCATATCAGATGTTCTCGCCTTCGCCGCAGTCAGAGTTCAGTGCAACTTTAATGGTCTCATATGACGTCACTACGGGACGCCGCCATCAAAGTATAACAACTTTGAGAACGAGCGTTGTCAAGGCAACCGATCATGAAGCCGAAACGTAGCGGTTCGCGGCGGCTATAAAAAGGCGACGAGCTGCAGCAGAATCATCCATTCCCAATTCAGAATTTGATCTGATAACATCAGAATTTACTCTGATTTTCCTAAATTGTCCAAACCTAATTTTGTTCCCATCTAAGTAGGAATTTACTCCTACTGCAGAAATTTAATTCTGCTAATTCCATCCCATATCGAAGTAGGAATTTACTCCTACTGCAGAAATTTAATTCTGCTAAATCCATCCCACACCTAAGTAGGAATTTACTCCTACTGCAGAAATTTAATTCTGCTTATATTTCATCTCCCACCTGAGTAGGAATTTACTCCTACTGCAGAAATTTAATTCTGCTTATATTTTATCTCCCACCTGAGTAGGAATTTACTCCTACTGCAGAAATTTAATTCTGCTTATATTTCATCTCCCACCTGAGTAGGAATTTACTCCTACTGTAGAAATTTAATTCTGCTTATATTTTATCTCTCACCTGAGTAGGAATCTACTCCTACTGTAGAAATTTACTTCTGCTTTAATTTTATCCTACGTCTAAGCAGGAATCTACTCCTGCTGCAGAAACATACTTCTGTCTTTATAAATATTTTTGCATTACTGCTACCGTGCTTATACGTGTAGCACAAAACTTCTATTGTACTAATAGTGGATTCTCTCTCTCTCTTTTCAGAAATAAGGGGAGCAAATCTTTCTGGGAATACTATTTTAAAATTAATGAATTTGTATTGAATTGGTAGCTTAAGGTAGTATAAGTTTTTGAATTCGTAATCGTAAGCTAGGTTAGTCATAAGAGAATTGAATTTGTGATAATAGTTTATAAGCAATATATTGAATAAATTTTATATTTGAATTAAGACAAAGCTGAGTTATCCTTTTACAACCGGCACCCCCCTTTAGCTTGAGCACAGATCTCACATACCTATTTGTTCCGACAATATGTAAACTACTACAAATCGATAAAATCGCACCTATTATACATATATATTATATTTATAGAACGGTTTGAACAGTAGATTCGTTTACAGCCAGTTGTAGGTTTTATATCCCAAAGAACTCTTTGGTATATTAAAATCGTCTGGGTACAGACGTTTTTCCCAGGATGTATTCGTGAAAAATTTGTTAATCTAGACATTTTTGTATCCAAATCTGATTTTGCCCATTTTATTACGATAATACCATCTTCGTTTACAAAATTTCAGCTCTCTAGCTCAACGTCCTCTCAGACAGTGTCCAATTATACATATGTATGGCAGCGCCGATTGCCCGATTTTATCCAGCTATGAGCTTGACCTTACTTTTTACATAAAATTATCGCGAACAAAACTTCAGCTCGCTAAATCAACGCATTCTCAAATTATGGTGCTGGTAGACAGACGAACGTACTAGTACAAACCTAGTAACTCTGATTTCATCTAGGGTAAATACTCCAGTACGGGTTTCACAAACCAATACGGGAGAATTTACAATCCATTTGCGAAATAAGCCATATTTTATAGTGATACCATTAGTGCGCCTCTGATTATATTTGGGTAGATATACTGTATTGCATTTGTATTAGTTACATTTTCGAGAACTGATTACTGTATAGAGCTGTGATGTGTAAGCCTATATGGAGCCTATAAAAAAGGTGATAAATTGTGGTACTTTGTTTTCAATCGTGATGCTGGGTGGACGTTAAGTCAGTTTTGGCAAATTTTTGAAAGTGAAATAGTATGGCCGATTTTATTAAATTGATATTAGAGAGCTTTGGATTTGACCATCCTGATGAAAAATAAGATAATAGTGTGTTCTAATCTTACGCATAACTGCTCTACGCAGTAACCAGTTCTTCAAAATGTTTTGGTAAGTTTTTTGTAAGTGAAATAGTATGGCCGATTTTATTAAACTAACATTAGAGAGCTGGGGATTTGACCATCTTTTTGAAAAATTCAGTGATAAGTACAGTGCAGTTAATTCATCATAAAAAAAAATGTAATCAATAAGATATGCATGAATATTTTTGTGATTTTTTAAGGTTGACTTCGACCAAATATTGTCTAATTGGTGGCTTAATATCTTTAAATTCTAATGTGTGCAATGTAAAGTAATGTAAATAATATTCTTTTTCTGTTTTCATAACGCGTTGTTCTAAATACATAGACAATACATAGACCTTAAATTTTCTTCAAGAAAGAATTTTTTGGGATATCTCCGGTATATAGCAAAAACTAAAAAATGTTCTAATTTGTTATTTCATCACACAATCCATTAATTTTTTGGTGAAAAGTTTCAAGTCTTGGTTTGACTCATCGACAGGTCCCAAATAGCGAAATTGGGTGATTAGAAAAACAAATGAAAAAATGAAAAAAGAAGAAAGAAATGAAAAGTTTAAGAAAAATAGAAAAAAACAATTTTTTTTATTTATTAAAAAAATTTAAAAATTTTTAAAGAAACAGATTCATTCGAAGCGAATCGAACCTGTATACGCCACGCAGTGGGCTGAAAAATGAAGAAGAAAAAGGAAGAAGAAGAAGCGTTTCGTGTCAGCAGAAAACCTTCCACTCATCGGTGCAGCTTGGTTTTCTGCCTGCTGCAGACGCTTGAAAATAGATCAAACCGATCTCTTCTCATATAAACTCAGAATAAATTCTGGGTGTGAATTATATGAGGAAAAAACACTCCTATACAAGCCCAGGAGGAAAAATAAATAAAAAGAGATTACTCTTTTGGACTTTTTACCGGGTTAAACTTAATTTTCTTCAAGAAAGAATTTTTTGGGATATCTCCGGTATATAGCAAAAACTAAAAAATGTTCTAATTTGTTATTAGTTTTTGCTATATACCGGAGATATCCCAAAAAATTCTTTCTTGAAGAAAATTAAGTTTAACCCGGTAAAAAGTCCAAAAGAGTAATCTCTTTTTATTTATAGACCTTAAAATTGGCTTAAATGGTACTGAAAAATATTATTTAATTTTGAATATTAACTATAGTAATAACCGCGGTTATATCCATATTAAGTTAAGTTAGTCCATATTAAGTTTTGAACTCTGGCTGAGATCTGAATAAGTTAAATAATCAAAATATTTTCGTTAATTAAATAAATTTTAGATGGGGAATTTACCACGGAGACCTTTGAAAATCTCGAAAATGAAATTCTCAGAAATATTATACCAAAAGCTGGACTGCGACAAGCATTTTGGTTGCGTTGTAAAAAAGAATATAGCAGGGAAGAGGTTGGTATTTGTATTTGGAGTTTTTGGGAGACTACACCTAAAATACATTTTGATTAGGTTTTTTGCGCGTTTTATGAAAATAAAAGTTGCCCATTCGAGATTCTCTCTAAAGTTTATAATTTTTGCTTTTTAAGGTTTTTTAATTTTTTTTTGTAATTTTTCATTTTTGTTTTATTTTTGACTTTATTTTTTAATTTTCTTCAAGTTTTTATTTTATTTTTTTTAATTCAATGGTGTTTAATCAATAGTAAATCAGTCCAAAAATATATTTTGCCGCTACGTACATTGGAAGTTTTGAAAATGCTCCCGCTTGTGTGGGGGTTTTATTTTGGACTCATTATTTTAATTACTTTGAAAGGAGGTACAGTTACGTAGTTAGTACAGGATGATACATCTAATTACATTACATTGCATCCTAATTTTGACTATACACTATACAATTTGTTTGAATTGTTTTTTTAATTTAATGTAAATAAAAGTTGCCAGTTTGGAACTCTCTCTTAAGTTCATACATTTTTTTTTTATTCTTTTTTAATTTTTTTAAATTTTCTCTAGTTCATAATTTTTTATTATTTTTTTAATTTTTTTATCTTTTTTTAATTTTATATTATTCTAATTTATTCTTATTTTTTTATTTTTCTTTATTATACCCTAGATGAAATCTATAGACTAAGTTTCTCATTCCGTTTGTAACACCTCGAAATAATGATGGTAGAGCAAAATGAACTGGACACCCATTCATAATATTAAAAGTTATTTTGATTTTTGCATGTCCGTCCGTCCGTCCGTCCGTCTGACTGACTGTGCGCACGATAACTCGAGAACGCGTATACTTAGAGAGCTGAAATTTTGTACACGGACTTTAAAAAAAAAGTAAAACTAAGTTCGACAATAAGACAAATCGGGCAACTCCTTCATGGGGTTGCCATACAAAACTTTCGTTTTTCACTATATATTTGGACACTGCCTGAGAACCCATCAATATAGAGAGCTGAAATTTGGTACGTGGTGTTCTCATTCTACTAGCAAATAAAATTTCAAAAATGGACTAAATGGGGAACCTCCTTCTTGGTGTTGCCATATAAAAATTTAGGTTTTTTACGTATACTGTGAAAACAAATTCAAATTCAAATTGTTTATTGGGATAAAATATCTCAGATGTTGAAATCTTTAATGATACAAACCTAGTTGGTATGTTTAAGGAAAATGTTAAATTAATATTAAACTAACAATAAATGAAAAAAGAAAAGATAGAAGAAATGAAAAGAAAAGATTAAAGCGATAAATAACATAATAAAGAATAATAATGAGAAATTGAAATATAAGCAATGGAACATAAAACTGATAATAAAAAAAAACGAAACAAAAAAAAACTTGAAACTTGAAAGTAAGCAATAGCAAGAACTAACAGCAGTGCAGGGAATGAGAAAGCATACAAAACAAAACAGGAAGCCATAGGTAATGGAACAGAAAACTGAAAATAGAAATTAAAATAACCAGGAAATAATAATGAAAACACGAATAAAAGCGCATAGTTATTTTGGAGTGTGAGGGCAATGTCAGCCCGCATGACTCTCATCTGGAGCCAGATGACGAGTTAGCAGTACCCTAAATGAACTGGCCGAGCTAGTAAGCTGCAATGCCGCCGGTAGACTGTTCCAAAGGCGAGCAACATCAACAAGGTAAGAGCGTTCTAAAATTCTATATTGATAGCGGGAAACACGCAGCATTAAGTGCCTATCAGAGTTTAAAAAGCTGAGGTCGGAAAATAGATTTCCAGGACGCCTGGTGTAGATGACCTTCTGAAGAAAAATCAAATTTATCAATGTCAGATAAGCATCTAATGACATACCCAATAGAGAGTTACGAAACAGGGAAATGTGATCATATCTTCTCAATCCATGAATAACACGAATGCAGTCATTGAAAGCAACATCGAGCTTTCTCGTACATATCGAATCCAAGTGAGGGAAAACAATGCATCCACTGGTGAAATAGGGCAATAGAAGTGTCTTCACCAGGCTAGAGCGAAGAACAGGAGACAGAATCCTTGCAGACAACCACAACCTTCGAAGTGTGCCATAAATTTTACCCAATGTATTTTTAATATGGTTGCAGCAATTCATAGAAGAATTGAGGATAATTCCCAGATTTCGAACAGAGGTAACGTAAGGTAAAGCTGTGCCATTCATAGCAACAGTTGGAAATTGTGATACATCAAGCCTCTCACGATTCAAAATCATGTAATTTGATTTAATAGGATTTAAAAGTAATTCGTGCCTCTTGGACCACTCAGAAATTCTGTTCAGATCTGTGTTAATTCTCTCGACAAAATCCTCTATCAGGCCAACCGGCCTATCTAGCTATATCTGGACGTCATCAGCATACAAGTGTATTTTGGAGTCTCTTATTACGTTGGGCAGATCTTTTATGTACATACTGAACAATAAAGGACCTAAGGTTGAACCCTGATGTACCCCACACATGAGAGGCAAGCTTCTCGAAAGTAAATCATGGACTTTGACTTGGTGAGATCGTCCAATAAGAAAGCTACCGATAAGTGATGCCGCAGATGAAGAAAATCCAAATTTGTTTAATAAGACGGTAAGGAGCTTGGAATGGTTGACGCTGTCGAAGGCTTTTGAAAAATCCAGGAGTGCCAGGACAGTCAGGTGATTCTTATCAAGAGCTCTGCGAATGTCGGACGTTACCTTTAATAAGGCAGCGTCACAGCTGTGCCCAGCTCGAAATGCTGACTGCCACGGGGTGAGCAAGCGATTTGATTCCAAGTAAAGTAAGATCTGTGTATGCATAAGCTTCTCCAGCGCTTTAGACAAAAAACACAACATACTAATTGGACGAAAATCGCTTGGGCCATTAGGAGATGCAACTTTAGCAAAGGGCAACACAATCGCACTTTTCCAAAGTCTAGGAAATTGCGAGGATGTCAAGCACGTATTGAAAACGTGGAGGATAGGATAGACGAGCCAGGGCAAAATTAATTTTATAAAACGAGGCGAAATTTGATCGGATCCCACTGCCTCAGACTTGACAGCATTAATGGCGGTAACTACTTGGGCAACATCAACACAGTTAAAGCTGAAATCGCCTTCATATGCCAGATAATCAGGGACCCCAGAAGAAGTGGTAGGAGTAACATCTGAATTAGATGAGGAAGGGATGTTTTGAGAGGTAAAGTATTCTTAGACACCTTTGCCAAACACTCCAGCATTTCCACATTTTTCTTTGCGGTAGATTGGAATCGAATTTTGATTCAAAGAAAACGGTCAGTCCAAGACATTTTTATTGTACTAAAAACTTTTTCAGAATACGAAATCCTATAAAATTGGTTATAATAATTTTTTCTGTCCGACAAACCGTTCTAGAAGTATATGCGAAAAACTGCTTCAAAAATCAAACTTGCACAATACGAAATTTCATACGGGCATTCATCTAGCGTATCATAAGAATTGGTCTTAGACCAATTCTAGCTTTTTTACTTGATTTAAAATAATTTAAAAATTTTCAAAAAAAATTTTTAAATTGTTTTTTATTTTAAAAAAGGCCATGCAGGGATTCGACTTTATAATATTATATATGTAGTTGATACCTTAAAGAATTAAATTAGATTTCGACTAGTTTAAACTTTTCTGCCTACATCTAACAAAAGTAATATTATTATTCATTATTTTTCGAAATTACAAATAATAAAGTTTTAATATCTAAATATAGACTACTTCTCTTGCTTCAACTCTCTCTCAAACTTCAAGTGATCTTACCTCACAATCCTCTATCCAAACGAAATACTCAGAAGACTCTTCTATTTTGATAGAGGACACTCAAGCAACTGGTAATATTTCCCAAGAGCTCATATTTGATAGTTCAACATTTAACCAGGTAAATAGTGGACATTTATACAAGTACAATCAAAAGTTATGATAAAAAAATGTAATTTTAAACAGTTTCTTCGGTCGCCAATCTTATATGCAAAGCCTAGTGTTTATTCGATTCAGATGAGTAATGCAGTACAGGAATACATAAAATGCGCCAAAGCGTACATTGTTCAAAACTATTATGAAAAGCATTAGACACTTACAGGAAAGGAAAGAAATCTATTGACTAATATCATAATTCAAAAGGAATATGATTTTTGCAAATTTTTAAACTAAGAATTTAAGATTTCTGGTGAAAGATTTAAGAATACCGTCAAAGAAATTGTTGAAATCTTTCCAACTGAAGACACATGCATATATTTTGTGTCATATAATCCCAAAACCAAGGCAAAATGTTCCGGTACGTTTTGGGAAGCTGTTATGGTCATAGCGTATTGCATATAGCAATATGCTACATGTACTGAAGCGTGTAGGCCGGCTGCGTCAAGCATAAAAAAATGAACGCACTCCGACCGAGAGAAATGCGATTCCTCGGTCTCGGTGTGACACGTCAGTGGTGGCAGTGACACGTCAGTGTCGTTTCGCTTGAAAGAAGTACGCATGTGAAAATACATCCAAAGGAAACTTTTCATATCAAAAATTCTCTCAGCCATCCAGCCCAAAAAGGTAATATTTTTGCATAAATTCCGCTAGGCTAAATGAGATACGTAAAATTATTTTAGGAGATTACCTGATAAACTGCAGTACGCTTATCTGTGGGTCTTATAACAAGATATATATGTATGATTTCTATCAACTTTACCTCGAATCACAAACATTTATAGTGGGTGCTTATTATAATTTGAGAGCTAATCTATCTAAAAGTGCATCAAAAAGTCATAAGGAAAAGCAATCGTCAAAAATATCTACAATTGTGTTGTGCTACACAAACAACAAGAAACTAATGGTGGCAGGCGTTCAAACAAGATAAAGCTAGCGAAATATAAATTCCATTTAACCTTCTAATTGATCTTAAACGTGCAGAAGTTTTCTCAAGTCAATTAGTAACTTAGAAGCGAAGTTGCCTCGTTGACCAGAGGACAGATGTTGAATTGAATTCAAGAAATTATCGATCATGAGTGTTTTCACATAATGGAGGAGAGAATTTGATGAGCACAAATCCCTACGGGAATAGGAGTGTGACCTTTCTTCCACCTTTATAATTATAAAAGGACAACAATGGTTTGTAGAACAAAAATCTAATATCTCGCCCACGATCGTGGAAGACATCATCAGCATAGCTTAATAGTTAGGACTGTAGCAACATAGTTCGAACGGGCTTCGAAATTATTTTCTATGCCCTGCTGTGATTTACATAAATAATTCCGTGGAATCCATGTACCGAATGGCATCTACATAAATTATTTTTATATTTCTATGAGTTAGAAAAAATTTGCATTCTTTAAAAAAAAGAAAAAAGAAAAAAAAAGTCTAAGTTACTAAGAAAGTGGATTTAGTTTCCAAAAAGAATACAAGATCTCAAGTTCTAACGAATTCCAGCTAAAGTTACAGTGGAGAAACATTTCTTTTAAGAGTAAATACGAGTGCCGCTGGGCAATCGTAAGTTTTTTTATCCAAACAGCGGGTGCTGAAGTGCTTCATCATGCCGTGGAGCAACTATGAGTATTCTTTGGTATTCTTTATATATATTGTTGAATTGTTTTTTTACATACGTATGACTTTTGGCTCCTTGGGAGGTTTGTAGACGCATATACATATATTTGATTTACTACTATTTCTCCATATACATAGCTTTAATTCATTGGAACGAATGAGATTTTCAATTGATTATGATAGTTAAACGTATACATGTCTTTGATTTTCTGATGTTTCCCCACATACATAGCTTCAATTCATTTTATTTCACGTATTGCAATATATTTTGTATTTCCGCAGTATAATTTTTATCTAGAGTGTATTTAAAAGTCTTAGCCGAAATTTTTCTTTGTGAACTAATAAGAAAAATTTTGTTGAAATATAATTAATAAACTCCTATCCCAACAATTTACAACGAAAATTTTACTGGTTATTTTCAAAAACACAATTAGATTGTGAGTATTAATTTTTCAAGCACTGACGCCACAATGTCAATAAGGTAACACACGAAGTGTGATAATAGAATTTAGTTTTAAAACATGTATGATATACCTATATATATTCAACTTAGTATTATACCTTTATATGTATTTATAACTTAAGGATATGCTTACCTGGATTCCTAATTTTCATACATTACACGCATATATTCCGCTCAACCCTATACTTTATATATATATTTATGGTTAATGGTATACTCAACCAGGGGCATATATATATGTACTTACCTTGAAGTAAGGATATTTTTTTTCTCTGAAATTATAACGTAAATATGAAATTCTGAAAATTTTAATTCTTCCTTCACCATCCTGAAGCCCTCTTTCATGAAATGAAGGTCGTCTAGGCTCGCCTAGTCTCTCTCTCCTTTTACAAAATGGTAGGTGGCCTCACAAAATTTTTTGTGTGAGCTCTCAACGGAGGCATGTCTCTGTTGGCCAACTGGCTGGACAGAGTTATGAATCTGTGAGACGAAAATCAGATGAAGAGGAAGGAAGGAGTTGTTGGAGGATGTAAGTGATGCAATCAGGAGTTGGCATACTGCTAACTCTTCCCAGACTTCTGTGAGGACGCAAACATTATTTTTCATGCACACATTCACGTCACTTTCTGGTATAATTTTCTGAACTGTAAGGGGGGAGAGCGACCTGAAGACCTCTTATGGTGGGGGTTAGCTTCTGGAAGTGAAGGAGAAAACACATTTTGATCGTAAATTTTTGAAACGCTGAATTGAACGGTTAAGAATAAAATTTTTATTCAATGAGCGTGCTAACGTTTCCGAACTTTGGATTTTTTTGTATTTATATTGTATCGAGTTGAGAGGACTTTGCTGACTTTCCGAATCTTTGATTATTTTGCACTTTATTGAAAATTTCTTCGAACGTTTGGGAAGAAATTGTTCTGAATGTTAGTATATCGTCCCAAACACCAACTTAAATTAGTATTTCGTCATCCTCACGTTGTGAAGAGCCTGTTATCTCTTCCGAATTTTTAAAATTCTTTGAATTTTTTTGATATCTCGTTCAAACCCTTGGTTTGAAAAACATTTCGTTTGATTTACGACTGATTGTACAATGGTTACGCCGCGAACACCACCGCGAGCAACTGGTGTACCGGTACCGTTGCCAGACCAGTGCTCCATCTGTCAGGAGGGCGACTGGTCAGGACCGAGGAAGCCAGTGAAGACAGTTCGTGGGCATGTGTTCCACAAGGCGTGTCTGAAAGCGTGGATTGGGCAGCAGTCAAATTGCTCAAACTGCAGGTTCCATCTTACTCAGTATGATTTTACAGGCGCTGTCCGGAAGACGACGAAGCCCGGAAAATCTGTCAGTCACGACCCATTGCCTCCCATGCCGTCACTAGAGTTACCACCTTTGACAGTTCCACTACCTAGTCCACGATCGCTCTCTCCTGGAATGCCAGATCTACATTCAAGGACTTTTACCAATCCTAACTCGCGACGAAATAGCCCACTGCCTTCTGGCAGTGAACATACCTCAGCAGCTACGGATGCTTTGATGGCAGGCTTACGCATGCAAATGCAAGACCTAGTACGCGAAGGCCTCGAACAGAGGCTCAATGCTTTGCGGACTGAGTTAATGAATAGCGTCCGACAACAGATCTCAGCAGCCCGTGGATTTCTCACGACCACCTCCTTCCATGGCTGACCCAAGACCATCACAAGAATTCCACGACTCGCATAGGCAGTCGTAAAATAGACCACCATCACCTCTTGGTCGGCCTCTTGGTCAGCCTCGACCAGATTTTGTCCCACCTCCACAACCACCACCTATTCGTAACCCTGCAGGCGAAGGACAGCGACGTTCTCGCAGTCCTATCCGCAGGTGGAATATATCTTATAGCGGTGACAGCTCACGGCTCACTGTTGATGAGTTTGTGTTTAGAGTCGAAGCTTTGACGTATTCGGCCTTAGAAGGAGATTTTGATCTTCTGGTCAGGCACATGACAACCTAGCTTTCTGGACCAGCTATAGACTGGTACTGGTCTTTCCTGGGGCAAAATTCCACGCCTTCATGGGAGTATGTAAAGACAGCTCTATTAGCTGAATGGGGAGTACCGCAAGATGACCTTAAGGTCAAAGTTCAGCTGATGTTGCGTAAACAAAAAGCAGTCATT
The DNA here is from genome assembly GCA_963924295.1 of Dioctria rufipes. Classification (NCBI taxonomy): domain Eukaryota; kingdom Metazoa; phylum Arthropoda; class Insecta; order Diptera; family Asilidae; genus Dioctria; species Dioctria rufipes. The sequence goes on along the minus strand of CAWUPM010001118.1, from coordinate 249,371 downwards.
TGCTACGTGCCATCAATACCTGGTACAGTTGGCCGATCAACTGCAAAGTCCCTTGGCGGACGGAGAATTCTTAGAGATCGTAAAGTCAAATCTGCCTCCAGACATTCAGCAAAGGGTCTGCCTACATCCCACTGATAATATACATCAACTCGGAGTCTCGTGACTCAAATACAGGCAACACAGCAAGCAGCTCGAATGCTTATCGCGGCCAAAGAGTCAGCGAGGTGGATGAGATTCGTCCGACTGAGACTGTGTTGTACACGTCATCTGAACGTAGTGAGGAAGTCCTGCTATCTGCTATTACAACCCCTCAAAATGTAATCTGCTGGAACTGTGACCAGTCCAGTCACTTCTACCAAGACTGCAGGCAAGAGAGACAAGTTGTGTTCTGCTACGGATGCGGACGCGAGAACATTTTCAAGTCCGATTGCCGCCACTGTCGACAGAAAAACTTGAGACGGGTCGGGAATACCACCACCTTTTCCGACCAGCGTCAACGTCGCGAGTGACAACTGCAACGAACACTCCAGTTCAAGCCTTGAACAAGGAGGAAGGTCCGCTCCACTAGCAGACCTTGACGAATCCCTGAATTGTCCACTGTTATCATTCAGTGATTCTGATGATGTTAGTAAAACAGCTGATAGTACAAACATTTCATTGATGGAGACGGAGAATCTGATAAACTTCTCCGCGGATCTTCAAGCTCCCATTTCCACTTCTGGGGAGCCCATGATATTATTAGACACTTCTTTGGAACAGTCTTTAATTTTCGATGTCCCAATAATACCGACAGCACATTTTGCTGACAAGGTTACTGAGCAGGAGATCTGGCGTCATGGCATTTCTGTTTTAAAACGGCCACCAAGCTCTGTTATGAAGAGTTGGTGTGAGCCTGTTCTACATCCGCTGACGCCGTATCATACACGTCTGCAGAAGTACAACGCAGCAAGAGACCGAATCTTCTCCTCAGTGGCGGAGTTAGCTGAAATCGTGTTTCCTGACTTGGAAAAAAGAAAAGATCTACCGTTCGCTGGCGGGAATACTGTCGACGGATGAGACTGGAAAGGAGAAAACTGGCACAGATTTCCGTGTGGATTACACACAACATTCGACCGTACGCCGAAGTAAAGCTGCTCGAGCGAACTGAGACTGGATTATTGACAGTGGTGCCAGTGTCAGTATTCTAGGTCAGGGAGCTCTAGAGAAGCTTGCAGAAGCAGATGTCGAATGGAAGAACTATCAGACACAGGTCCAAGTAGCATATGGTGCCATGACGACTGTGAATGCTCATGTGAACTTGGATGTCACTTTCCGTGATAGGACCCAAAACGTGCGTTTTTACGTGGTTCCTGGGCTCACACAGGCACTATATCTGGGAATAGACTTCTGGAGCCTATTTGGGTTGGCTCCAGATGTCCTGGGTATAGTCGCAGAAGTAAATCCAAGTGTAATAGCTACCTCTGACACCGAATGCCATATTCTTTCTTTTCTTGAGCAACACCGCTTAAAAGCCACTAAACAGCTTTTCCCCTTTTTCGCCTCTTTAGGCGTGGGAAACACATCGTTGGTCACTCACAAGATTGAAAGGAATAACGCGACCCCGATAAAACAGAGGTTTTATCCGATTTCACCGGCAGTACAAAGTTTGATGGATGCTGAATTAGAGCGAATGCTATCGGTGGGTGTGATATAGGAGAGCCAGAGTCCTTGGAGCTCTCCAGTTGTTCTGGTAAGGAAGCCTGGAATGGTCCGGCTTTGTTTTGACGACAAGGAAGGTCAACTCTGTTTGTATCAAAGAGACCAAATACTTGAGTTTTATTGTCGGAAAGGGAGGTATGCGAACTGACCCTGACAAAATTTCAGCTATAGTTGACTATCCGTCACCTAAAACTGTTGGGCAGGCCCGACGCCTACTAGGTATGGCGGGATGGTATAGACGCTTCATCCCGAACTATGCTGATGTAACTGCCTCCATTACAGACACCTTGAAAAATCCTAGTCAGTTCAAATGGACACTTGAAGCCCAGACGTCTCGTGATCTTCTCAAACAAAAACTTACTTCTGCTCCGTTGTTAGTGAGTCCATACTTCACCAGACCATTCGTTTTACAGTGCGTTGCGAGCCAACAAGTTATTGGTGGGGTGTTGATTCAACTAGATGACGATGGCCACGAGAAGCCAATAGCCTACGTCTCGAAAAAGTTGAATTCAACACAGAAATTATACCGTTATAGAGCAGGAATGCCTAGCTGTAATCTTGAGCGTACAGAAGTTCCGGCCCTTCAGAGAACTTATGCTGTATAAGATAGTTACGGATCATACGAGCTTGAAATGGCTGATGTCTCAAAAGGACCTCAGCGGTAGACTTGCTCGATGGAGTTTGAAGGTTCAGGGCTTCGACTTCACTATTGAATACAGAAAAGGAAGCCTGAACGTCGTCCCTGATGCGCTGTCACGCATCCATTGTGACAGCCTGTCCACCAACGAAGATCCTGGCCCGGTAGTTGACCTCAGTTCACCATATTTCCACTCGTTGGAATATGAGGAACTGGGGCATAATGTTAAAAAGACTTCTGGCAAACTACCAGATCTTTGCGTCAGGGCTTCGTTTACATTCGGACTGTTCCGGGAACAGGCGATCCGATTCAGGAAGAAGAAGCTTGGAAGATTTGGATTCCACGAGGGCTTGTCACCGACGTCATTTCAAGGGATCATGATCCTCCGCTAGCTTCACACGGAGGTATAGGGAAAATACTGGAACGTCTGCGAAGACATCTGTACTGGCTACGAATGACAGTTGATGTCAGAAACTACGTAGACGCCTGTGACGTGTGTAAGGAAACGAAGGGTCCCAATACTATTCTGAGATCACCTATGAAAGTCCAGTCTATGACAGAACGACCATAGCAGAAGCTGTACATCGATTTTCTGGGTCCATATCATTAATTTCCAGGTTACATAAGCACTATTCGGGATTACATAAGAAAAATAAAATTGAAAGAAGTAAAAATTTGTAGTAACAGGAGCTAAAAAACCATCACATGGTGTACATTTTCTCGAAAAAAAAAAACACAGCAATGCGTATAATACATGACTTGGAGTTTTTTTATATTTTTATGGTAACTATTATGATTTGGGCTATCACCCGATTCCGGCTTCACGTCGACTTCCGGGACATCCTGTATATCTCTTTCGGTCTTTTTCTTGCCGCATGGCAACATTTAATTAATGATTTGTGCAAAACACTTCTTTGAACTTCTGTCGCATTAAATTTCTAAGAAGCATTCCTTATGTATCGTTCTACACAATAAAAATTACGAGCACTAAGTTGAACGTGGATTTCTCCGTGAAGTGGATGGGTAATCGCGTCTATCATCGAATATGCCATTACCGTCCGGTAAGCAGTTAAATAAAAATGAATATTCGTTGTAAATCAGCGCATTATTAATCTGTAAAGTAGTGAATAAATTATGCACTTTTATACACATTCCGTAACATAGTAAATTTCAAACGACATGTTGCCGATCGGCAACAGTTCGACTTTTTGTATCTACTTTTCATGAAAGAAATGTGTTGCCAGACGGCAACATATACATAAATAATTTCACTTAGTTTCCACAAGAATTTTTAGTTTGTGTGTTATGTAACACTGTTTTAGATTATTAACCTGACTTTGATAATTCTGATATTGAAGATGATGACGATGAGCTAACTAGATATGATTTGGAGGATGGCGTAATAGATTCAACCGCCAACAATAACCCATTAGATGCTGAACAGGAAGAGGTCACAAATGAGGAAGAAAGCGAAAGTATATCGGATATATGGTATTGAAAAAAACCGAAAAAAGCTTCAGGCCGTATGTGGAAGGACTGGAGTTTTCGGTCATTACTGACCACGCTAGCATCAAATGGCTCATGGACCAACGGGATCAGGCTGGCTCGCTGAAGCCTCAAACTCCAGAAATTTCACATTGAATACCGTAAAGGTAAGGACAATGTGGTGGCTGATGCTCTTTCCAGGTCATTTGCTGACGAGGCAGCGGAACAACACATGGACGAGGTACATTATCCTACGCAAGTCAGTTCGCTTGAATTGAAGTCACCCGCATTCCATGACAAAAGGTATGTGGAGAGAATCCAGCGTATCACTTCTAATCCAAGCGGTTTTCGGAACTTACGAATTAGCTGTGGTAAGGTCTATAGGAGCGTGTTCAGTGGAAGCTATGGGTTCCTGATAGTCTCACCGGCGATTTGATTAAATCCGAGCGTAGTCCTCCTATGGCAGCACATTCCGGTTTCGCAAAAACCTTAGAGAAATTACGTCGTCAGGATTACTGGCCCAGCATGGCTTCAGAAGTTTGACAGTTCATAAACGCTTGCGAAACGTGTAAACTGATCAAGCCGACCAATGTGTCTTCAAGTCCTCCTCTGGGTGTGATACGCTCTACCGATCTGCCCTGGCAACGTATTTTCTGCGATTTTCTAGGTCCTTATCCGCGCAGTCGAGATGGTAGTAGGTACACCTTCATCGTACTGGACCACTTATCCAAGTTCGTGCTGTTGGAAGCGATGCCAGAGGCCACAGCCTCGCGGGCCGTCAAATTCCTGGAGAAGAAGGTCTTCTTAATGTTTAGGGTTCCGGAAATGGTACATTCAGACATTGGTAGTCAGTTCATCGCAAAAATATTCGCTCAACTGCTAGACCGCTACGGGGTGAAACACACCTTCTCACCAGCCTACCCCCCTCAGTCAAACGCATCAGAGCGTGTTAGTCAGTCAGTCCTAGCAGCGATCCGCGCCTACGTCAATAAAGAGCATCGAAATTGGGACGAACATCTGAGTGAGATCGGCTTTGCCATCCGCAACGTCGTGCATGAATCATCTAAGTGCTCACCATATATCCTGCTCTTCGGTCGACACCCAGAAACATGCGCGGGGTCATACCAACTACTTCGAGTTAAGGGCAGACTCCGACGGGGCCTTCGAGTGTGTACCAGTCAACCAAAGGCTTCAGCTTTTGCGCGATGGATTAAAGTTCCATCTTACGGAGGCGTATCGAACTTGCGAACTCGAGAAAAAGCCTTTGTACCTGGACAGACTGTGTACGACCGAAACTTTGTACAAAGTAGCGCAGTCGATCGCTTTGCGGCCAAATTAGTACCTAAGTTCATAAAAGCGACTATTGTAGAGCGAAACGGGTGTGTTCCTTACCGTCTGGAGAATGATAAGGGGATCACAATCGGAATTTTCCATGCTCAGGACATAAAATCTTGATCAAAGTTGTTCAGATCTCGGTAGCCCTAAGAAGGCATCCGGCAAACTTCACTTGTGAACAGCAGGTTACCGCCAGCCCTCCTACTACTTCCTAAGTGGTGGGCGATAACCCTCTCAGCCTTTGTTACTAACCCCTTCCGGGTTAGCCTTCATCTGATGGATTTTACTTTCCTCTCCTTTCTTCAATTTTCTTCCAATAAAAGAATGTCACAGTCTTTAGCGGTTTTTTTTTTGTATTATATGGGATATTATCTCTAAACTATCAAGTTTATATGGTCTCAGCCTTTGTTACTGACCCCTTCTGGGCTAGCCTTCCTTTACTTTCCTGTCCTTTCTTCAACTTCCTTAGAGCTTTAACCCACTTGCTGCATCCCGCGGGATCTCCGTCGTCGTTAGTGAGTTGATAGACGAATTCTATCCGTTACATAGCGATTTCCTCTCTTTGGATTGGGGGATTTCCCGGGTGGTGCGACCGGATTCAGTAGAACACAACACGATAGGTAGTGGCATTACACCGGCGAAGTCGTAGTTTCGTGCCGAAAAATCCTGTACCCAATAAATCCATCGCTGCACCTCTTCCTGGTCAGTTCGTTGGGCGAGGCGAGCTGGTGGACGACGTCTATTGGTAGATCAGCCCTCCCTCGTCCGAGACGAACTAGGATCATAGCCGCAGATGGGGTATTATGTCTCCATAACCCAGGGTCTAGCTTTTGCCCGGCTTGAGACTCTTATGGGTCGTCCCCACGTTGGGCGCGGCTGCAAAGATGTCATTCATAGTTCACCTCCCGAGTCGAAATTCTTGTATTTTTTCTCTCTCTCCTTTCTCTTTCTTCCAGGTTTTGCCCCGCATGAGACTCTATGCTCGGTGGGTCGTCCCCACGCTGTAGCGTATACCCCCTTACGCAACTTTTGTTTGGCTTCTCTACGTCTGTAGAGAAACCCCCATGGCATATTACGAAATTCCTGAAAAAAAAATTTAGACATCTTTTTCAAGAAGTAGCCATATGCTACTTCTCCATATTTCAAATTCCTGAAAGAGACAAAATTTAGATGTTCGCGAAAAGTAGCCCTACATACTACTTCTCCATATTACGAAATTCCTGAAAAAAAAATCCTGCAGAGAAAAGCAAAAATATGCAAAGTGCTCAAATTCTAAATTGTGCAAAAACGCGCACAATTTACACCTCGAGACGAGGAAGACGGTAATTCGCCTAGCTGTAATACATCGCATGATACCATCATCAATGTATTGCAGCAGGCCCGCAAAATGCAAAAATTCCATGAAGGTTTTGCTCGAAAACAAAATATTCCTTCTACCTAAAAAGAATACACCCACACCCGTACTCAGGCAGTAGCACCAGCGCTAGCTTGCATTTGGAATTCCAAAAAACGTGGGCACAAACGACGCGAACCGAGCCGGTGGAGAACGAAGGCGCTCGTCTGTCGGGGGGTCGGAAGACAGAACCGCTAAATTGGAGCGACTGCGATGGGCAGTCTGGGCAGTCGACTTTTAAAACTAGAGCAGTTAACTACAAGCAGAGCGCGCCGTTCCGTTTGCTAGCTGAAGAAATTTTTGCTATACGTTTTTCTTTTGTTGAGTTGTCAGTTCCTTGTCGGTTCAATTGTCTTATTCTCGCGAATCGGGGTCGTAAAAATTTCGGAAGCCATTTCGGCGGTGAAGACTTTGTGAAAAACTTAGTTTAGACCGAAGCAGCAGACAACAAATCTAGCGGTTCATCATGAAGAATATATCAACCAAACATCAAACCATGACTTTTGGTTCTTATTCGGGATGACCGCCTTCCACCATCAAACTGGAGCCTAGGCCGCATTGAGAACGTCTATCCTGGTCCTGATCATCTTGTCCGAGTGGCAACTATTAAGACGCAAAATCATCTCATCAAGCGTCCACTAAATAAACTATGCATTCTCCCTGTTCAAGATCACGAGGATGTAATGGAGGATGCTGTCTCGTCAGGGCGGACGGAGGGCCCACCTGGAACTCAGAATCATCAATTTTTTCGTCCCAGGGACGAGGTGGGCGGAAATGTTTAGACCGAAGCAGCAGACAACCAATCTAGCGGTTCATCATGAACAATATATCATCCATCCCATCCATTACAGAATTTGCTCAAATCATTCTCTAGCTATTTGTATATGTTAAGTACATACATACATATTGTAGATATAGATTTTCTGAAATGTGCATTCAATAATTCTTTTATCAGTTAGTTACGCTTGTAATCTCATAGCAGCGGGGAGTACCTCAATAGTTACGCTTGTAATCTCATAGCAGCGGGGGTACCTAAATAGTTACGCTTGTAATCAGATAGCAATCGGTAGCAACTAGTAAAATCATTACGCTTGTAAATTATAACAAATTCTTAATACGCTTGTAACAGTTTCCTTTGGATTAAACTTAAATAAATTATATGAAGATCTCAATCTTTCGTGTTTTCTTCAAAATTAATTTTCCTAAACGAAATCTAACAAAACATTTTGATGCCGAAACCCGGGAATTTCTGGACTTTTCTAGAATTGTGATAAAAATCAGTTCGCATCATTCCCGTCATCGGGAAAAAACCTTATTTAATCGTTGTGCTAAACACCTATGTGCAAGTGCTGTGCAAAACGAGACACGTGGAAAAAACTGGTGTTGTGAGTTAACAGTGCAGCTTATGGAAAAGTTTGTGATTTTTTTATTGAATAAAATTGTTTGTGACCTCACTAACTGTTTAGAAGTTATTATAAACAACTTTTTTTTTGCTTTGGTCAAACAGTTCCGTTGGTGTGGATACCTAAGCCAGATATCGATCGTGCGATCATATAGTTAAAGTGGTATGCACAAATATATATGATTGTGTTTTCGGTAAGTCTTTTACAGTTTTCTTATCGTACTAACATGGACAGATTATTAGAGCAGCAGCAAACACTAATGACTCTCATTAGTAATTTCATACGCAATACAAAGAAAAGCGATAAAGAGAATCTGACGGCAAATTATCTCCAAACGCGGATAGAGTTGTTGGACAAATATTGGGAAAAATTTGAAAGGAATCATGATTCTCTTATTGCCGAAGCAAGTGAAGAATATCTTACCCGGATTTAAAAGATATGATGGATGAAGCTAAATCCTCCCTTCAGAATCCTACAAACAATTCATTAGATCCATCGTTTTCCATGGGTGCACACTCGATTTCTTCTCTTCCGAAAATTCATTTACCACGCTTCGGTGGAGACTTAAAGGAATGGCCAGCATTTCATGATTTGTTTCAAAGTCTCATCGCTTCGAGTCGTGAGCTTACAGGCTCACAAAAACTCTACTATCGAAAACTAGCCTCTTCGGCATGCCGAACAAGTTCTTCGAAATCTCGCTATTACCGATAGTAATTACGCCGACGCATGGAAAGATCTCTGTTTACTTGTCATGTCCAATCTAAAATTACTAACATCTGTACCGCCTATGAAAACTGAATCAGCCGATGAACTAAGACGACTATATGATGGTACTATTGAAGCCCTTAAGCCTTAGAATCATTAAAACGTTCAGTGGATAAATGGGATGACTGGTTAGTCTTCATAACAGTTCAAAAGTTAGATCCCTCAACTCGAAGGGATTGGGAAAATTCTCTTTTCTCCTCCACCAATATGCCTACGTTCACAGAGTTGCGTATTTTCCTTCAACACCGTGTTACCACCTTGGAAGTAGCAGGTGCTAGCTCTACGCGGCAGAAGGAAGTTAATAAATTTTATCACCAAAACACATGGTAAAACCATCTCCGATCAAAGTTCATCTAGCTACAAATAAAAATAATAACTACGGGAAATGTGCAAAATGTAATGGAAATGATTTACTCCTCTTTTGTCCTTTATTCCGTAAACTGAGTGTCCTTCAGCGACTGGAGTTCGTGTCAAGGGAGCAAATTTGTGAAAATTGTTTACGCGTAAACCATCCTGCATCAAATTGTCCCTCTTCATATAGATGTAAATATTGTCATCAATCACACCACACGATGTTGCACAAAACACAAGAAGCGTCAAATTCAACGGATGTATATTGTACACTGAATGATGTAAAAACCGATGCTAAAGTAACTGGACAATTTCTTCCTCAACACAACCAATAACGACACTCTCCGTCAATTTAGTACGAAACCCTTCTACGATATTACTCGCTACTGCTCGAGTTCGTCTACGATCACATTCAGGAAAAAGCCTACAAGTGCGAGCACTACTCGATCAGGGATCTCAAGCTACTTTGGTATCGTCGTTTGTATCTTCCTACTTAAAGTTACAGCGCCAAAAGGTCAATATTCCTGTTTAAGCAATCGGTGCTTCCGATGGAGGATGCGTTAAATCAATGGTTCCACTATGCAATCCTGCGTCCATACTGACTATTCTATTGAGATATTGGCTTTAGTCCTACGGAAAGTCACAAAGGTTGCAAGTACTCAGAAAATCTCCATAGCAGAAATGCCCCACTTAAATAATCTAAGGCTAGCTGACCCTGAATTTTTCGATAATACTGAAATCAATCGTATCATTGGTGCGGATATTTATTGGTCTCTTTTGCTAGAAGGACTTAGAAAGGGTAACCCTACCGCTCAAAATACCTCTCTAGGATGGATTTTATCTGGACCCGTTTCAGCCATAGATTATGTTAAAAGTAAATCTGTGCAATCACATTGCATTGCGCTTGACAGTTCCTCTCATCAAGTAGATTTACTACTACAAAAGTTTTGGGAAGTAGAAGAGGTGCCTACAAATAAAGATACCCTGTCAGAAGATGAACAAGCTTGTGAAACCTTTTACAAAGAAACGACTCGACGAAGATCAGATGGTCGCTGTGTTGTTCGACTTCCAATCCGTCCTATTTATCAACAAACAGTCTTTGGCGATTCCAAGTCCAATGCACTACAGAGCCTTCACTCACTTGAAAGACGTTTCAATTTTCAACCCTAACCTACGGGATCAGTACGTTGACTTTATGGAAGAATACTTGCGCCTCCATCATATGGAAATTGTTTCTAGTGGCGAGAAAGAAAAGAGATTATCATCCATCTCTATATGCCTCATCATGGCGTGATCAACGAAAATAGTAGTAGCACAAAGCTCCGTGTGGTCTTCAACAGATCACGAAAGTCTAGAGGAGGACTTGCATTGAATGATTACTTAGCAGTCGGACCAAAGCTTCAATCTGATCTCGCTGCTATAGTCCTAAATTGGAGAAAGCATGTAGTGGTTTTTGCGGCAGATATTAAGATGATTTACCGGCAAATCCTAGTGGACAAACAGGATTGTGATCTGCAAAGAATCATTTGGCGAAAGTCTAAGGTCGAGATGCCATTAGAATACCGTTTGCTTACCGTCACATACGGTACTACATCAGCCCCTTATCTAGCTATACGCACCTTACATCAATTAGCTGATGACGAGCCGTTACATTATCCAATAGGATCTAAAATTCTTCGGGAAAACTTCTACGTCGACGATGTGCTCTTTGGAGCAGATGACATTCCTTCAGCTTTAAATTGTCAGCGTGAATTAACAAACATCCTTCAAGCCGGCTCCAGCGATTATAAATAAACGCAATTTGTTATCTGATGTCGCAAAGTTGTACGATCCACTTGGATTTTTATCTCCAACCATAATCATGGCTAAAGCATTGTTTCAGAAGCTCAAGCTCGACTGGGATACTCCGCTACCTCAGGATATTGCGACCGAATGGCTCAACTTTCGTAGGGAGCTGACTCAACTTGAAGCTATCACAATTCCACGGTGGATTGGCTATGATTCGTCCGCGTTATCATATGAAATACATGCCTTCTGTGATGCGTCGGAAAGCGGCTACGCAGCAGTTATCTACTTCCGAGCGTGACATGACTTCAACAATATTCAAGTGTCTATCCTATGCTCGAAAAGAAAGCTTGCACCTCTTAAAAGGATCTCTATCCCCAGATTGGAGCTTATAGGTGCTCACCTGCTTGCTCGAATCGTAAATAATCTTCACTCCACGTTGGATATAGGAAACGTTCCGATTTACTGCTGGACTGATTCACTCACTGTGTTAATATGGATTACTACTCATCCATCAAAATGGAATACATTTATGGCGAATAGGGTGAGTCACATAATAGAAATAATTCCCTCCGTCAAGTGGCGGGATAATCCTGCCGATTGTGCATCGAGAGGAGTTCCTGCACATGGACTAATGTCCCATTCCTTGTGGTGGGAAGGACCTCCGTGGCAGAAATCCGCCTCAACAACCTGGCCTCAACGCCTTGCACATCACAATCTGCAGCTCGATGGTGATCTCGAAGCCAGTGTTCTTGCTTCAATCAATAGACCAACCCAATGGGATCTTATCTTAAAGTATTCGTCATTATCTCGACTGTTGAGAATTTCAGCTTACTGCATGCGATTTATACGGACCTGCAAAATTTTGATTGAAAACTGCAAGAAGGAATCCCTCGCTTCAAGTTGCAATATATCGGCTGACCTCTGCAAAAAAGGACCTCTTACACCATCCGAATTGAAAACGGCTCCACATTTTTGGGTAAAATCTAATCAGCATGTTTATTTCTCTGTAGAATATAGTCAATTGTCGAACATACAAACGATTAATAAACGTATTTCAATCCTTAGCTTATCTGCTATCTTCGATTTTGAAACACATACGATACGTGTAGGAGGAAGATTACAAAACTCTGAGTTGGCTTATGATTCCAAACATGGATTTCTGTTGGCAAAGGATAGCCCCTTATCTGCACTCTTAGTTGCTGATGCACACGATAAGACCTTGCATGGAGATGTCCAGATGAATTTAAATTTTATTCGACAACAATTTTGGATCTTAGGAGCAAAAAATCTCATTCGAAACTTAAGCCGATGGTGTATAAGATGCTTCAGACAACGTACCTCTGTAAATCTCCAATTTATGGGAATGTTGCCAGCTGCTAGAGTTAAACCTACACGACCGTTTTTACACAGTGGCGTCGACTATGCTGGTCCAATTATTGTTCGGTATGGACCTGGACGAGGTAAAATTTCACATAAAGCCTATATTGCGCTATTTGTCTGCATGGCCACCAAAGCGGTTCATTTAGAGCTGGTGTCAGACTCAACGACTGCAGCATTTATCTCGGCCTTCAAACGTTTTACTGCACGCCGCCGACCCTGCAGAAAGTTTTATAGTGATAATGGAACTACATTTGTTGGTGCAGCTAAAGAACTTCGAAAACTTCTTTTCTTTTGTAAATCACAACTACCTGAGGAACTCAACCATTTGCTCACATCGAAAGGAAATGATTGGTCTTTTATCCCACCAAATGCTCCCAACTTCGGTGGACTGTGGGAAGCTGGTGTAAAGGCGGTAAAGCATCACATGAGAAGAGTTGTTGGAACATCTACATTAACATTCGAGGAGCTTTATACCTTGCTTACCCAGATCGAGGCATGTGTTAATTCTCGACCATTGTATCCACTAGGCTCTGATCCTGACGAGTTACAGGCGTTAACACCAGGCCATTTTTTAATTGCCTCCGCCCTCCTTACAATACCTGAACCCTCTCTGGAAGACGTCAATCCACACCGACTCTCTAGATGGAAGTTCGTCCATCAAATGTATGAACATTTCTGGAGCCGCTGGCCGAAGGACTACCTTAACAATCTTCTAGCACGTACAAAATGGACTCATCAGTCTAAAAACATCAAACCATGACTTTTGGTTCTTATTCGGGATGACCGCCTTCCACCATCAAACTGGAGCCTAGGCCGTATTGAGAACGTCTATCCTGCTCCTGATCATCTTGTCCGAGTGGCAACTATTAAGACGCAAAATCATCTCATCAAGCGTCCACTAAATAAACTATGCATTCTCTCAGGGACGAGGCGGGCGGAAATGTTTAGACCGAAGCAGCAGACAACCAATCTAGCGGTTCATCATGAACAATATATCATCCATTCCATCCATTACAGAATTTGCTCAAATCATTTTCTAGCTATTTGTATATGTATGTTAAGTACATACATACATATTGCAGATATAGATTTTCTGAAATGTGCATTCAATAATTCTTTTATCAGTTAGTTACGCTTGTAATCTCATAGCAGCGGGGAGTACCTAAATAGTTACGCTTGTAATCTCATAGCAGCGGGGAGTACCTAAATAGTTACGCTTGTAATCGGATAGGAATCGGTAGCAACTAGTAGAATCATTACGCTTGTAAATTATAACAAATTCTTAATACGCTTGTAACAGTTTCCTTTGGATTAAACTTAAATAAATTATATGAAGATCTCAATATTTCGTGTTTTCTTCAAAATTAATTATCCTAAACGAAATCTAACAAAGCAACTTACGTTAAAATCTTACTTGGATTACCTGAGTTTCCCTGTAGATGATAGAAAAAATTGATGTGCGACCTGTGAAATAAATATAATAGATTTTAGTTCTTTTTCTGCAAAAGCTTCAATTATTTGAGAAAAGGCTTACGTGAAAATTTTATTACGCGATAAGCAATAGATTTTTTTTGTATCTCATTCGCATTTCCCGAACTTTCCATCGAATGATGTGCAATCTGTGAAGTAAAGATATTAGATTTTAGTTTTCTTTGTGCAAAAGTTTACAATTATTCGTGAAAAACTTACGTGGAAATCTCATATGGATTATCGGAGTTTCCTTGTAAGTGATTAAACGATGTGCGATCTGTGGAATAGAGATAACAGATTTTAATTATATTTATGTGAAATATTCAATTATTTAAGAAAGACTTACGTGGAAATCTCATTTGGATTACTTGAGCTTCCCGTAAAGGATTAATTGTTGTGCGATCTGTGGAATAAAGATAACAGATTTTAATTATATTTATGTGAAATATTCAATTATTTGAGAAAGACTTACGTGGAAATCTCATTTGGATTACCTGAGCTTCCCCGTAAAGGAATAGAGATAACAGATTTTAATTATATTTATGTGAAATATTCAATTATTTGAGAAAGACTTATGTGGAAATCTCATTTGGATTACCTGAGTTTCCCGGTAAATGATTAATTGTTGTGCGATCTGTGAAATAGAGATAACAGATTTTAATTATAGTTATATGAAATATTTAATTATTTGAGAAAAACTTACGTGGAAATCTTACTTGGATTACCTGAATCTCCCTGTAAATGATAAAACGATGTGCGATCTGTGAAATGAAGGTAACCGATGTTTGTTCTATTTGTGCAAACTTCGACTTATTTGTAAAAAGGAAAATTACGCGAAGATTCCATTACGCGATAAGCATTAGCGGTTTCTTTTGATATTTCATATGAATTCCTGGAACTTTCCATCAAACGATGTGTCATCTGTGAGATAGGGATAAACGATTTTAATTCCATTTGCACAAAAGTTTTCATATATTTCAGAAAAGTTTACGTGAAAGTTTAATTACGCGATAAGCGATAACGATTTCTTCATCTGAATTCCCTGCATTTTCTAGTAAATGATGCGCGACCTGCGAATTAAATATAAAGGATTTTGATTTCTTTTGTGCAAAATTTCGATCGTTAGAGGAAAGCTTACGTGAACGTCCTGAATGTGTCCCGCATATGGCCTGCGAGCTACGAGGTAAAAACAAAAGGTTTTAATTTTATTTGTGCAACTTTTCTAATGCCGGCAGTATGCTTACGGATGATCGCATTATGCGCTAAATTAATAACGATTTCGTCATCCGGCTTTCCTGAAAATTAACGGAAAATCGATAGAGTGTCATATGGTGTGATAAGCAGATATTTGGGCAATTTTTCCTGGGATACGTCTTAAGAGAAGGTTCTTAATTCAAAGGAAGGAAAAGGCCAGGAGGAAGAAAAGAGGTGACAAAAAATGGGGAAAAGAGTGCAGATTAGGGTTTGACTGCCGCCTATGTAAGGCAAAGTTAGTTAAGTTAATTTGTATGCTAAAACCCTTTTGGTCCTCTTTTAATACGATTTTCCAATTTTGATCTGAACTATTTGTAAAGCATACAACTTAGTATTAAGCTTCTATAGAGTAGGGCTCGAGCGAATAGGTAGGTCACACAATCAATGTTTTGTTTGCTAATTCTTAAGACTTTGTGAACGAGCTAATTAGCCCAATGAAGATATGATGTGCTAATTGTGTATTAATAGCAAAAGACGTGGTCAAATCAGTGAATGGATTACTGAATATAGAATTATGTAACTTCACTCCGCTGTCTCTCGTAATTATTTCTTCTCCCTTTGCTTCCTTTTTTGTGTTTTTGGTTTTTTTTTGCAGCTCGCTTTACTGACACTGATGACATCGGAGTCCCTCGCAAACTTGCCACAGTTCATAGTATCGACATGCTAGCGTAGGCATCCCATGAGTGGTGGGGCCGTCATGGGTTGAGACGCCTGAGCACGCGCACACAACCACACAATAGGGCTAAGATTTTGTTTTTGTACTGCGACGTCTTAGCCAAGGTGTATGGGGACGATGGGGCCGTCTACGTCCAGTCAGGACTCCATTATCATCGGGAGTCCACGCTCTCTCTCTCAATCTCTGCGCGTTTACCTGTCTCATGTGGTCTTTCGTTCTTTTTCTCTTTCAGCATTTGATAAAATAACTTTTCTTCTTTCTAGGCTTTTAGGTTCCACAAGGAGAAGAAAGCCTGCATAGATCTTTTTTTTTTCTGCCCGTCTGTCCGTCTGCAGTCATACACACGAGTTTCTTTTTTTATTGTCCGTCCGTCTGTCCGGTCAAACATGTTACCTCTTAGTGCACAGCTTTACAAGCATTGAAGAGGTGTGTGTGGCAAGAACCACCCCAAGCCGGCTGATTGCTAGCGGCATACTTGCTGTGCAGCCACCCATGCATATCCCGGACATGAATTTTGTAACAAGAGGTGTTGGATGCAGTATCTACATATACCCAGGTAGAAGTGGTTATAAGTAGATCTGTCGCCTGACAAGCCCAAACAGGTTTTTTGTTCGGTCTCTAGTCAGGCTTCACTTGGCTCAAGTACAAGTAGCATGTCACAATTAATTTTTGATTTTTCTGGTCGCCCATTTGTCGTTACAAAGGTGCCCAAATTTGGTTTTTCTTACAGGCCTTTAGTCATGCCTCCCTTGACCAAAATGTCAGTACAACTTCAAGTTATAAATTTTGTTAGATTTCTGGTCGCCCATTTGTCGTTACAAATGGCGCCCAAATCTCTGTTTTTTTTTGCCTTTAATCAAGCTTCTCTTGATTGAAGTTCATTTCCTATTACAAGATTCGGTTCTAATTGTTATTTTCATATAAAGCCCCATTATTTCCAAGTAAAGTTTTTCGGATGCGTACTCAAGTGATTTCGTTAAATCCAGAGCGGTCTAATCGAGAATTTCAACATCTATTAGCAAGGCTACTTCTTGTTTGCAACGGCTTGCAGCCTGAGGTGGGTTGCCGGGCTGGATACAAGTGGCGGTGTCTACGTAGAGTTTCTTTTGGTTCTAAAAAGTGCGTTACTTTCATGATAGCCCCCCTTGTCTCTCGTTAGGCTCGGCCCTTGTATCGCGGCTGGGTCACTCGACCATGGTCCTGGCTGTAGGTGATGATAAATTACCTTCGGTCAAGTCCGAGTTACTTCTATCCCCAAATTTAACAGTTTCCTTTGTTTAAGTGATCATCTCCTCGGCAGCAAGCGAGGGTTGTGCGCGAGGCGTACCACCTTTGAAGCCAAGTTTCGGCTCTTCTATGCCGAGATGACGACCACTTGACAGTGTTACCTACGTGACGAGCTGGTCAGCTGACCCACACTGGCAAGTTGTTGAACGACGTTCTTCTTTAGATTCTGTCCTTGTTCGGGTATTGAAGCCAGCTTGCCGGTTCCAGTGTGTAACCTAGCACCAGGGTTTGTTTTTTTGGTTCGAACCCTTCTTCCCTTATCATTAAATTCTATAATTTCTCTTGATCTTACCTAGTGTACAGGTGAGTTGATCGGTTTGCGGTGGTCAGTCAGCGTTGTATGAGGGCATAATTTTTCGAAATTAGTTCGGCTTACATCTGTCGGTTCCAGGGAGAAGCCAGTATATTATTAAATTTATATGTTGTTTCGGGCTGTGAGCCATTTTAATTTTGGGTTTTGTAAAGCTGCTTTGAGGTATGGATTGTCACAACGGCATACATAAGCATTCAGTTTTTTTTGGTTGATAATTATTTTGAGATATAAATACATTCAATCGGCTACTGCTTCTATCTTGAGTACTGCCAGCCACTGAATTTCTGACAACTCACATCCGCCTTTGATTTCAACTTCACTCCCCTGCCAAGTTGTTGGACGTTGTCCACCGTCTCTGATTTTTTTTTATCCTTGGTAAAGGAGTGTTCATTCTGATCATCCTAACATGGGACGGCAGCCCTTCAGGCTCCAGTTCCACAATTTTGATTCTCTACAAATGTTAATATGGACTTGCCGAAGTGCATAGATGAACAATATTCTGTGGCGAAGAGGGACAGAGAGGGAGTGAGATTTTTTTGTCCAGCAGGGCTGGAGAACAGTTTTTTTGTGGTTGTGTGGAACAAGAGGATCGTCCGCGTTGACCCATCATGCCGACACCGGAGAGGGGGCCTCCCGTAAAAATAGACAAAGAAATACTGGGTCTCGTGTACCACCGTTAACAGGTTCGTTCGTTTCTCTGCTTAACAATCATACTCATACTCGACAGCCAGCAGCGAGGGACCGTAACAGCGTATCTCACAGTCCTGTCTTCCGCTGGAAGTTAAATTTTGATGGCACATCCGGCTTGGATGTGGCAGAGTTCATATTTCGGATAGAATCTCTGGCAATACTAGAACAAGTATCCGCCTCCGAACTGTGTGCTGGGTTTCATACCCTCGTCACTTTGAAAGCTGCCAACTGGTATTGGTTATACTTGCGAAATCAGCGTACGCACTCGTGGCAAGGGTTACGTTCAGCACTCCTACGCGAATTCCGCAGCCAGGAAACTGACTACGAAATTCGCAATCTGGTTGAGTCAAGGAGTTGACGAGTCCTTTAGTGATTTTCTATTAGCGGTTCACGCTTTAGTGGCCAAAATGAGCATACCGATTCCAGAAGCAGAGCTGGTGGAAATACTGCGACGTAACATGAAACCCGCCTTACAGGAGGCGTTACTCCTTTATCAGACTGATGACATGCTAGATTTGAGGGACTTGTGCAACCGATTTGAAAAATTATGGTTCGATATAGGCTCTCCGCGGGCGGTCGCACTGAGACGAGCAGTGCATGAAATCTATTCAGATACGTCATATTTGAATCACACTTTGTCCAGAAAAATAGAGGCCATTGAAGTTCCACCGCGAGGTGTTCAAAATAATGCTTCAAGAGACATGCCCTGACCCGCTAGATCTCGGGTGACATGTTGGAACTGTTTGGCCGAAGGGCATGTCTACATTAACTGTCCACTTGGTCCACAGAGGGTCTTCTGCTATGGATGCGGTACAGTGGGGTTAATTAAATCACAATGTAGAGCTTGCTTGTCGGAAAACCGAGGCAGGGGTCAAAATTTTGCAGGTGGTCAGCATCGTTTGACTCCAAGCCAAACCTTCAGGCGCACGACAGAAGAAGCGGCTACCAACACGGAGGCCGACCGCTACCGTTAGCCCCACGGCGTAGAGCTGTCAGCGATGCTGCAGCGCTACCAAAGCACAAAGCTCGTGAAACCAAATTGGATGTTAAACCGACTAACAGTATTAAAGTAAACATGTTTAGCTCTTCCACTCAGACAGAGAATTCCAGCACGCAAAGCACGTCACATTTTACCACTTTCTCGGAATCCGGTCCTTCAGAAATTTGTAGTTGCACCTTCTCGGATGAAAACGCTTCAATCTCCACCTCGGATATAGAGGATGCATCGTTCTTCGTCGGTGAATTCCCATCGATTTCGGGGTCCATTTCCTCCAGGACTGCCCCACGCACACACAGGTACCTCAGCCTGCGCAGAGTCATAAAGGCTGCCATCGCCGAAACAGTAGTATCTGTTGAAGAGGATCCCTGAGATCCTCGGCCTTACGCCGATGTCTACAATCAGGGACAAAAGATACGAGGTTATTGGACAGCGGTGCAAATGTAAGCGTGCTCGGGGCTGGAGCGGAGGGATTCCTGGATAAGTTGGGGATTTTGTTCCACTCGATGCCGTCTTCAGTTTCGACCGCTGATTGGCGGCAGTAAAAGGCCGTGGGCCAAATACGGGTCCTCACAAGATATGGCGAAAAGACGCGTATGATGAGACTGCATATAGTTCCCTTTCTACAGCAACACCTGTACCTGGGAATCGATTTTTGGAAAACATTCGGTTTAAGAGCTGTCATTGTAAGTGAGCTTCATTCCTTGCCAAAATCCCCGCCTTCTTGATAACAACAGCACGATCTTTCAGAGTATGATTCGCAACGTTTGTAGGAGGAGATCACCTCCTTTCGATGATTCAGCCAGCAAGGTTTGGGTCTCACTACATTGGTAAAGCATGAGATAGACATTGCTCTGGCGAAACCCATTAAACAGCGTTTCTATTCAGTGTCTCTGGCAGTGCAGAAATTTTTATATGATGAACTCGACCGAACGTTGTCGCTAGGGGTCATTGAGGAGAGCCATAGTTCATGGTCGTCATCAGTGACTTTTAGTTAAGAAGGCCAACGGTAAAGTGCGCCTCTGTGTCTAGACAGAGAAAATTAAGCTCCGTAACAGTCGCAGATGCCTTTCCGTTACCATTTATAGATGGACTCCTGAGTAGACTCCAGGAGACAAAGTTTATTTCTGCCATAGACCTGAAGGATGCGTTCTGGCAAATCCCTCTCGCTGTGGGATCACGAGGCAAAACTGCATTCGCAGGGCCGGGAAGACCCCTATACCATTTCAGGGTGCTTTCGTTTGGACTTTGCAACGCTCCGCACACAATGTGCAAGCTGATGTACAAAGTCATCCCTCACCAACTGCATGACCGAGTGTCCGTTTATCTTGACGACTTACTCATTACTTCCTCCACGTTCGACGAACACCTAAGGCCTCTGGCGGAAGTAGCGTCGTTGCTTCGCGCTGCCGGCCTGACGATCAACGTGGAAAAAAGCAAGTTTCGTATGAGAGAGGTCAGATATCTTGGCTTTGCAGTTGGGGATGGGTGCTTGCGAGCTGATTCCGAAAAGGTCACAGCAATTCAGACCTTGCCACGGCCAACAACTGTCAAGAAAATACGTAGCTTCCTCGGAGTATGCAGCTGGTATAGGAGGTTCATTCCACAGTTCGCTACCATCGCTAGTCCTCTAATGGATATTCTAAAGAAAAACATCAAGTTTGAGTGGAACGAACAAGCTGAACTGGCATTCCAACAGCTAAAACAGTATCTGATGATTGCACCAGTGCTCGCAAATCCTGACTTCTCCAAGCTTTTTTCATTCAGTGTGACGCTAGCACTACAGGGGTTGGAAGCGTCTTGTTTCAGCGTTCTGGGGATGGGGATGAGCATCCCATCGCTTACATGTCACAGAAGCTGACCGCTGCTCAACGCAACTACAGCATAACCAAGTTAGAGTGTCTGGCCGCCGTATTGAGTATTAAAAGCTTCAGGCCGTATGTGCATCAGGCTGGCTCGCTGGAGCCTCAAACTCCAGAAATATGACATTGAATACCGTAAAGGTAAGGACAATGTGGTGGCTGATGCTCTTTCCAGGTCATTTGCTGACGAGGCAGCGGAACAACACATGGGCGAGGTACATTATCCTCGCTTGAATTGAAGTCACCCGCATTCCATGACAAAAGGTATGTGGAGAGAATCCAGCGTATCACTTCTAATCCAAGCGGTTTTCGGAACTTACGAATTAGCTGTGGTAAGGTCTGTAGGAGCGTGTTCAGTGGAAGCTATGGGTTCCTGATAGTCTCACCGGCGATTTGATTAAATCCGAGCATAGTCCTCCTATGGCAGCACATTCCGGTTTCGCAAAAACCGTAGAGAAATTACGTCGTCAGGATTACTGGCTGAGCATGGCTTCAGAAGTTTGACAGTTCATAAACGCTTGCGAAACGTGTAAACTGATCAAGCCGACCAATGTGTCTTCAAGTCCTCCTCTGGGTGCGATACGCTCTGCCGATCTGCCATGGCAACGTATCTTCTGCGATGTTCTAGGTCCTTATCCGCGCAGTCGAGATTGTAGTAGGTACATCTTCATCGAACTGGACCACTTACCCAAGTTCGTGCTGATGGAAGCGGTGCCAGAGGCCACAGCCTCGCCGGCCGCCAAATTCCAGGAGAAGAAAGGAGAAGAAGGTCTCCTTAATGTTTAGGGTTCCGCAAATGGTACATTCAGACAATGGTGGTCAGTTCATCTCAAAAATATTCGCTCAACTGCTAGACCGCTACGGGGTGAAACACACCTTGTTGGAGATTCAACCTAAATAAAAATATTTGAAATATAAGCTCATTGTTGTACATTTTAAATCTTCTTTGAAAACGTAGCTATCATTTTGTACTAGTTGTTGCTTGCTTATCATTGCTTAAAATCTATGTATATATTCACCAGAGCGATATAGATCAAGAGGGAGTCAACGGGTCTTTTGGTCTCCTTGTCAAGCCAATGAATTCAGTTTCAATCCGAGCATTGTAGCATTGTGTGAATAAAAGTTGAAGTTCAACCTAATCCAAAGTGGTTTTCATTTTTACAGTCCAACCAGTTCCCTATGATCATTTCTAACATTTTTTTTGGTGCCGAAACCCGGGAAATTTCGCAAATTCATATCGTGAACTTTGAAAGTGAGAAATAGTGACTTTGGACAAGTACCTCATGGACGTGAATATCAGTGGTTAAACTAGAGTTATCTTTATAAAACAAAAAAATCTGTACGTAGATACTTGATGGGCAGCTTGAAGCATTGCAGCATTCATTTTACATGGATTAAGCTATAGAGATCAGAAAATCCAGCTAAGTATAAATCTCTTTCATAATTTCATTGCAACAAGTTAGCCGTATTGCACTGCGCACTGTAAAATTGTCGCTTAACGGGATTACCACTTTTTTGTTATTGAAAATGTTCAAAATTTATAAATTTAACAGCGCACAATTGATTACACTAATTTAAACAGAAAAAAAAGTGATTATATGCTGATCACAGGCAGTGCAGCATTTTGAGAACTTTTAGCAGGTTGGTCTGCAGCGATATTGTGGCCTATTCTTGGTAGTAATACAGGCATATTTTATATAGTTGAGCTCATAATTACAGTAATTATTATAATGTGTATAAGACAATGAAACTTTAAAGACTACATATTTAATGCAATTAACTGAGGTGATTTAGAACGCTTGTCAGCAGTGAAATAAAGTACGGTACCTTGCTAACTGTTCGTATGACGTTGTACCTCATTTTTGCGAAGTCGCGTTAAAAGAAAAAAAAATCGAAAGACATATTGTAGGGGACTCCTGTTATATATTATTTTATTGCATTGCATATTATAGTTCGCAAAATGAGTGATATTACTGCGTTAAAAAATCAAAGAGGCCGTATCAAGGGTTCAGTGACAAAAACACAAACATTTGTGGCGGGTATTAATTCTATGACTCTCACCGATGAAATTGCAGTTCGCTTAGAGAAATTAGATGAGCTTTGGCACGCGTTTACTAAAATAGATGATGAATTGCTTCTGAAGGAAGTTCCTTCAGAATTTGATGAGTTTGAGGAAAAATACTTCAGTATTAAAGGTCAGTTACGTACAGCACTTAACGAAAGGCTCTCGCGAACTCAAGGATCTGTTAATACGCCTGCAAATGATCAATTTAATTCCACGATGATTAAGTTCTTCGAACAACAAAAGAGTGTCTTCGATAGTTTGGCTCAGAGCTCGTCTTCTAACGTACTTGACGTCAGACTTCCCAAAATCAATATCCCTTCCTTTAGTGGTGAATATAAGGAATGGCCGTCATTTAAAGACCTTTTCGGGTCCTCAGTTCATAACAGGGCCTCACTGCCCAATGTACATAAATTTCAATATTTAAGGAGTGCTCTAACTGGTGAAGCGGCAAATCTTATTAAGCACATTACCATCAGCGATAGTAATTACACTGAAGCTTGGGCGAAACTTATCGCGAGATATGACAAAAAAAAACAAATCTTAACATCTTACATTAAAACGTTCATCGAGCAAACAAGTGTATCTCAAACTTCCTCCTCTGCGTTACGCAAGCTTACTGACACGTCCGATGAACTCATTCGTGGGATTAAGTCCTTGGGTACTGACGCATCTAACCGTGATCCTTGGCTTGTGTACATCTTATTAAGCAAATGTGATCTTGAAACTCGTCAGTCATGGGCTGAAGAAACAGCTGATGTGTACTTACCTTCCTTTGAAACTCTACTGCAGTTTCTAAATAAACGCTGCTACGCACTTGAGTTAATCGATGCTCCCACACGAAAACCCGCACAAAGGATTATCCGCAACATGCATGTCAGTACATCTGTACAATGTCCGATGTGTACTCAATCGCATCAATTGTTCTACTGCCCCAAGTTCAAGGCTATGGATATCCCGTCAAAACGTACATTTGTAGCACAAACTGGTGTGTGCTTCAATTGCCTTAGTTCAGGCCATCAAGCCAAAAAATGCAAGTCTAAAAACCGATGTCACTTTTGTAATAAATCGCATCATTCCACTCTTCATACACCAGATATTTCCACTACTAATCAAGTAAATTCGCAATATCCCATGTCAAGTGAATCGGCTCCGCATTGCATAAACTCGTTACCATGTACAAGCCAGCTCAATCCACAGTCACCTGCTTTCGACCTTTGTGAAGATTTGTGTCCAACGGAGGAAGATCCATCACACATAGCTGCCTTCGCCTCGACAAATTCAAAGCCTATCCGTTTGTCCTTGCTTCCCACTGCACTTGTTCACGTATTTGACGCTTCAGGTTCATTACAAAAATGTCGCATTCTCATTGATTCAGGCTCGCAGGCCTCCTTTATAAGTGAAGAATGTGTTCAGCGATTAGGACATCAAAGAGAACATGCTAAATTCAGAGTAACAGGATTAGGAGCTTCAACGTCAGGCTTCACCAGAGGTAGTGTGCATCTTTCCCTATGGTCTCGCTTCAACAACAATCACAAGATTTCGGTCACAGCCTTGATCCTTTCAAGACTAACTTCCACACTTCCTGCAGCTACATTCAACATCAAGAATTGGTATTTTCTTAGGGATCACGACTTAGCCGACCCACGGTTCAATGTCCCGAGTAAAATAGATATATTGTTAGGTGCAGATCACGTTTTCCACGTTCTTAACGACGGGAATAAGATAATTTCGCCTGAATTCCCTGTTCTTCAGAATTCTATTTTCGGCTACCTACTTTCAGGTACTGTTACTACATCAAGATCGCAAGACCTCACTGCTTTTCATGTAGATGTTGAAGGAGTTGACAGGACCTTACGAAGATTTTGGGAGATTGAGGAGGTGCCTGTTCAACATTCACTTTACTCGGAAGAGGAACAGTATTGTGAGAATCAGTTCCTAAATACGCATCGCATTGACGAAACAACAGGAAGATATATAGTTCACCTTCCGCTCAAGCAAGCTTCCCCTCCTATGGGCGAAACATTGAATATCGCAACCGCACGTCTACACTCATTAGAACGGAAGCTTAAAGCTAACTCTACGCTGTATGAAGAGTATCGCAAATTCATGGAAGAGTATGAATCATTGGGCCACATGGAAGAAATGTCAACATCGGATTTGCAATTAGACTCAGAGCATGCATACCTACCCCATCATGCAGTGCTGAAACCGTCCAGTAGTACTACCAAATTACGTGTTGTTTTCAATGGATCCGCAATTTCGGCTTCGGGCATCTCTCTTAACCAAAGGTTATGTGTAGGACCAAAAACTCAACGAGACCTGTTCCCAATTTTGCTAACATTTCGCACATTTCAAGTGGCTATAACTGCTGACATCGAGAAAATGTACAGACAGGTAATGATACATGAATCAGACAGACAGTATCAGAGGATTGTTTGGAGAGATAATTTTGAAAAACCTGTACGACATTTTAAACTGACAACTGTGACATATGGAACAGCTCCCGCACCATTTTTGGCCACCAGAGCACTCAAACAATTAGGTATCGAATTTAAAGGAGAATTTCCTTTAGCCGAACATGCCATTGAAACCTCGTTCTATGTAGATGATTTGATGAGTGGGGCAGAGGATGAAGCCACAGCTCTTCGGTTGTATAACGAGCTCACAAGTCTCCTGCAAGAGCGAGGATTTTTTCTTCGCAAGTGGGCTTCTAACTCGGAACAGGTTCTTCATGCGATCTCTGGAACTAACTCTTCAACACCGCAGAAAATTAGTGAACACTCCGATACGATTAAGGTTCTGGGGCTTTTATGGATCCCTTCTGAAGATTCATTTGCCTTTGATGTCAGTATTCCTGGTCATGTCACCTTGACAAAGAGAAGGATCTTGTCTGAAACAAGCCGCATTTTTGATCCTCTTGGGTTGTTATCTCCGATTACAATTACATTTAAAATCTTATTACAGCAAATATGGCTTAAAAACTACGGTTGGGATGATCCAATTAAAGATGAAGTCGCTACAACCTGGGAAAACATTTCTTCCACCCTAAAACACGTGAAGGAGCTCCGCATTCCACGATGGTTGCGCTCTAGAGGCAATAACTTTGAGCTCCACGGATTCTCAGATGCTTCCGAGGCTGCATATGCTGCTGCTGTTTACTGCAGAGCTTATACTTTGGAAGGAAACGTAACCACAACACTTTTGACCTCAAAAACCAAAGTATCACCTATAAAGCAAATATCTATTCCGAGACTGGAACTGTGTGGCGCACTACTCTTAGCAAAGCTAATATCAGCAGTGCAGATTGCTCTCCTGAAACCTAACATCGAGTGCATTGCCTGGACAGATTCAAAAGCAGTATTAGCATGGTTATCATCACATCCAAGTAAATGGAAATGCTACGTAGGAAACAGAACTTCTGAAATTCTTTCGATATTACCAAGAAAAGTGTGGCATCATGTTTATTCAAAGGACAATCCTGCAGACATAGCAACGCGCGGAATTTCTGCATCAGAGTTATCAACATCCTCACTATGGTGGACAGGACCGTACTGGCTTCAAGCAAGCTGGAGAGATTACCTTCATGATGAGTCTGTCATAGATCAACAACTTACAATGACGGAAGAAATCAGACCACAGTTTATCAAGTCTTTTGCAGTTAATGTTGAAAGTCATGCCATTGGAGACCTCTTCATGCGGGTGTCCTCACTCAAGAAAATTCTCCGCATTATTGTCTACTGTTTTCGATTTAGCTCGGTGTGCCGGAAAGTTGAAGCCAACAACAACTACAATTGGATAACTACGAAAGAGTTGGAGAAGGCTCGCAACATTTGCTTACAATGGACTCAATCCTGTGCATTCAACGAGGAAATCATCGCATTGAAAAAGGGAGGGTCGGTTTCTCCTAAAAGTTCGCTTCAAATACTATCACCATTCTTGGACCCCAACAATATACTACGTGTGGGTGGACGCTTAGAAAATTCACTATGTTCATACGACACGAAGCACCCAATTATTATTCCTAAAGTCCACATCTTCACAAGACTTCTTGTAGCTTACTTACATGAAAAGCACTTTCATGCTGGAACCACATTACTCTTAAATATTATTCGCCAAACGTATTGGATAGTATCCGCCCGAACGGTTGTTAAAAGGCACATCAATAAGTGCATAGTCTGCACCCGTCATAGAGCTATCACTTC
Organism: Dioctria rufipes; assembly: GCA_963924295.1. NCBI lineage: Eukaryota > Metazoa > Arthropoda > Insecta > Diptera > Asilidae > Dioctria > Dioctria rufipes. The sequence goes on along the minus strand of CAWUPM010001118.1, from coordinate 222,320 downwards.
GCAACAACTAATGGCCAACCTGCCCCATCACCGTGCCTCATTCACTAGGCCCTTTGAAAACGTTGGAGTGGACTATGCTGGTCCAGTGATGCTGCTTTTACATAGAGGACGAGGTGCGAAATGTTCAAAAGGATACATATGTTTGTTCACTTGCCTCAGCACTAGAGCATTACATCTAGAACTCGTCAGCGAATTAACTTCAGAAGCTTTTCTTGCATGTTTGAAGCGTTTTACATCTAGAAGAGGTTTACCTGTTAACATTTACAGTGATAATGGGACAAATTTTGTCGGAGCTAATCGCAAATTAAATGAAATCTATCAAATTATTTCCTCTGTTCACAGTAATGGTATCTTTGGAGATTTTCTCAGCTCTAACAGGGTCACTTGGCACTTTACGCCTCCAGCTGCTCCTCATTTTGGAGGAAGTTGGGAATCAGGAGTGAAACTAGTTAAGGCTCATATTCGAAGAACAATAGGCGAAGCAAAGCTAACCTTTGAAGAGCTATCGACGTTCCTCACCCAAGTGGAAGCGTTACTCAATTCACGACCGCTTACACAGATGTCCAGTGATGTAGACAATCTTGACGTGTTAACCCCAGCCCACTTCTTAATTGGTCAACCAATGATCGCACTTCCTGAATCATCTATGGAATCAGCATCAATGTCAACACTTGCACGATGGCGTCTTTTGCAGAAAATGCACCAAGATTTTTGGAAGCGTTGGCACTTCGAGTATTTGACGACTCTCCAGAAACGTCCTAAGTGGGCAAGCCTCAAGGATAATCTGGCGATTGGAGATCTAGTTCTGGTTAAGGAAGATAACCTACCTCCAACCGCATGGGTACTTGGTCGCATAACCACGGTACATCCAGGAAAGGACAACTTAATTCCAGTAGTCACTCTCAAAACTGCTCGCGGCACACTAAAGAGACCGACAACTAAGATTTGTAAGCTACCCATTTGTTAAGAAACTTCTTAACTGGGGGGAGAATGTTGGAGATTCAACCTAAATAAAAATATTTGAAATATAAGCTCATTGTTGTACATTTTAAATCTTCTTTGAAAACGTAGCTATCATTTTGTACTAGTTGTTGCTTGCTTATCATTGCTTAAAATCTATGTATATATTCACCAGAGCGATATAGATCAAGAGGGAGTCAACGGGTCTTTTGGTCTCCTTGTCAAGCCAATGAATTCAGTTTCAATCCGAGCATTGTAGCATTGTGTGAATAAAAGTTGAAGTTCAACCTAATCCAAAGTGGTTTTCATTTTTACAGTCCAACCAGTTCCCTATGATCATTTCTAACACACCTTCTCACCAGCCTACCCCCTCAGTCAAACGCATCAGAGCGTGTTAATCAGTCAGTCCTAGCAGCTATCCGCGCCTACGTCGGTACAGATCATCGAAATTGAGTGAGATCGGCTTTGCCATCCGCAACGTCGTGCATGAATCATATAAGTGCTCACCACATACCCTGCTCTTCGGTCGACACCCAGTAACATACGGGGGGTCATACCAACTACTTCGAGTTAAGGGCAGACTCCGACCGGGCCTTCGAGTGTGTACCAGTCAACCAAAGGCTTCAGCTTTTGCGCGACGAATTAAAGTTCCATCTTACGGAGGCGTATCGAAAGTACGCCGCTGGCTACAACTTGCGAACTCGAGAAAAAGCCTTTGTACCTGGACAGACTGTGCACGTCCGAAACTTTGTACAAAGTAGCGCAGTCGATCGCTTTGCGGCCAAATTAGCACCTAAGTTAATAAAAACGACTATTGTAGAGCGAATCGGGTGTGTTTCATACCGTCTGGAGTATGATAAGGGGATCTCAATCGGAATTTTCCATGCTCAGGATATAAAGTCTTGATCAAAGTTGCTCAGATCTCGGTAGCCCTAAGAAGGCATCCGGCAAGCTTCACTTGTGAACAACAGGTTACCGCCAGCCCTCCTACTACTTTCTAAGTGGTGGGCGATAACCTCCTCAGTCCTAGCAGCGATCCGCGCCTACGTCGGTACAGAGCATCGAGATTGGGACGAACATCTGAGTGAGATCGGCTTTGCCATCCGCAACGTCGTGCATGAATCATCTAAGTGCTCACCATATATCCTGCTCTTCGGTCTACACCCAGTAACATGCGGGGGGTCATACCAACTACTTCGAGTTAAGGGCAGACGCCGACGGGGCCGGCCAATGCGTACCAGTCAACCAAAGGCTTCAGCTTTTGCGCGACGAATTAAAGTTCCATCTTACGGAGGCGTATCGAAAGTACGCCGCTGGCTACAACTTGCGAACTCGAGAAAAAGTATTTGTACCTGGACAGAATGTGTACGTCCGAAACTTTGTACAAAGTAGCGCAGTCGATCGCTTTGCGGCCAAATTAGTACATAAGTTCATAAAAGCGACAATTGTAGAGCGAATCGGGCGTGTTTCATACCGTCTGCAGAATGATAAGGGGATCTCAATCGGAATTTTCCTTGCTCAGGATATAAAGTCTTGATCAAAGTTGTTCAGATCTAGGTAGCCCTAAGAAGGCATCCGGCAAGCTTCACTTGTGAACAACAGGTTACCGCCAGCCCAGACAAAAAACCCGATGACTCTGAATCGAATATCGTTCGGTATTTACACATAGATTTTAAGCAATGATAAGCAAGCAACAACTAGTACAAAAATGATAGCTACGTTTTCAAAGAAGATTTAAAGTGCACAATAATGAGCTTATACTTCAAATATTTTTATTCAGGTTGAATCTCCAACAGCCTTTGTTACTAACCCCTTCCGGGTTAGCCTTCATCTGAAGGATTTTACTTTCCCGTCCTTTCTTTAATTTTCTTCCAATAAAAGAATGTCACAGCGTCAGCGATTGCGGATGGAGACTCAGCGGATTTTTTTTGTATTATATGGGATATTATCAAGTATAGGTGGTCTCAGACTTTGTTACTAACCCCTTCTGGGCTAGACTTCATCTGAAGAATTTTACTTTCCTATCCTTTCTTCAACTTCCTTAGAGCTTGAACCCACTTGCTGCATCCCGTGGGATTTCCGTCGTCCTAAGTGAGTTGATAGATGAATTCTATCCGTTACGAAGCGATTTCCTCTCTTGGGATTGGGGGGTTCCGGGGTGTTGCAACCGGATTCAGTAGAACACAAAACGATAGGGAGTGGCATTTCACCGACGAAGTCGTAGTTTCGTGCCGAACATTCCCGTACCCAATAAATCAATCGCTGCACCTCTTCCTGGTCAGTTCGTTGGGCGAGGCGAGTTGGTAGACGACGTCTTGTTACGCTACCCGTTGATGCGTAAAGTGGCTAGCTACGCTGATAACGGGGTGGATTTTTTTTTAACGGTGATTCCTTTTATTTTTCTTTGGGCGCCACGTAGTTTTACTTTGTTCTGGGTTCAGAAATCGAGGTACTTCGAAACTCATACGAATCACACAAAAAAATCCAGATCTTTCGAGAAACAAAGCTTAATTTATTTCACAGATATACCTTCACCAAAAGAACTATTAAAATTACATTGAAAATTAAATGATATATAATATATAAGTATATGTACTTACCTTGTTGCGTGGAGATTTAATTTACCAGAATAGCAAAGCGATCCACATATCCCAAAAGAATAATTGAGCTATATTTCCAAAACCAAGTCCAAATACTTTTTCTAAAATTACACTTGCGCACTTTTGCAAATTGAAATCACAACCAGATTTCTTTTTTCTTCGAAAATCTACTATCAGCATCTGCTTTTCGTTCACGATCGAGAAGAAGTGCCCGCCCATCTTTTTTTCTTCTTCTTTTTTTTTTGACTATCTATCTTCAATCGATGTTTCGTGCAGTCGTCAATGATACTCTCCAGTCAGGGGGGTTTTATTTTTCGAGCACCTTTAATGTTTAGGTCTCAACCTCACCACTTCTGGTTACGCATCCATTAAAAATCATGTAACAATAATGACAGACTGCTTTAAATTTTATGAGGCAGTTTAAATGCTTTTATTTGCATGTTTGTTTATTTTCCCTTATATTATTTTGTCTATTAATATTTGTCCACTCCTGATTTTGTATTTTTCTTTTATGCGGAAACTTCTTCTATGTCATTGTTTCAACTTAATTCTGTTCGCGGCTTGTTGTACTTTTAAAAGTATCTGGACTGATTTAATTAGAAATTGGATAATTTTGCAAGTAGGTATCTCCACACTAACAAATGTTCGTAGATTTATGACCAACTTAAAACTTAATTTGATTTATGTCTTTAGACTCCGAAAACAATTTATAATGGCTACAATATAGTTAGAAATCGAAATTATACATATTTACAAAGCTAATTGTAATTCTTATCAAAACAAAAATTCAATCCCGTCAATTTATTATGCTTATTGTTTATATGCACATTGTTAACCTCGAATCCCATCAGAGTGCACCTATGGCTCAGCTAAGAATCGAATATGTACACATATTATGTAACTGGATGAGTAGGTCCCACTTCTTGACAGATTTCTTTCCTCCTGGTCTGCCATTGCATTGCTGATTAGCTTCCTGAAAGTGGAATTTGTGGGCAGTATCAACAATTCTTTTGATATCCACAACCAAAACCATATGACACATAACATTCCCCCTTTTCTTCCAGAAGATTTCCCCGAGATCTTCTATACACAAGGTGACTACAAATAACATTCATTCATCCGGTTCACAATCACGAGAAACAAAAGGTCTTAAATCTTTCGCATGCCAATGACCTTGTGCCTTACCTTTTCCATCTTGTAGTTCATACACCCAAGGCGAGAGCCTGCGAGAGATCTTGAAACGTCCTATAAATGTCGGTGCTAACGTGGCAGTGAAATACTTTGACGCGTCGGATAGACCATAATTTTTCCTCCACACCAAATCATTTGCAAAATATTGTACATCCCTTCTACGCAAGTCGTATGTTTTCTTTGTTTTTAGTGATGCCTTTAGAAGCCTACCCCGAACATCCTCCCTAACATTCTCGAGACACTTACGCCTAGTTTCACTATCTACTTCAATTTTATTCGAACTACCTGAAATTATTACCTTCCTGCGGTTAGTTACCATTTCTACACCAAAGTTTAAGAAATAAGGCGTTTCTTTTGTGACAGCGTGAGTAGACGTCCTAATTGCACAAGCAACTTTTGACAAATATTGATCCCAATTTCTATGGTTGTCGGAAACGTATGCACGTAACATAGTCTTTACAGTTTGGTTAAGACGCTCTACAGGATTTGCTTGCGGGTGATAAAACGCTGAATAATTAAGAACAGTACCATATTCCTTGCAAAGGTCTTGAAATTCCTTTCCCCTGAATTGGACACCATTATCGCAAAGTATGATCTTTGGGACCCCAAATATTAAAAATATACCTTCCTCTATATTCTGTGCTACCAGTTTTGCAGTAGCCGAACGAAGTGGAAATAACAAGGGGAATTTACTGAACTGATCGATCACCGATAAAATGTACTTAAAACCTTTATTTGACCGTGGAAGAGGACCAATTAAATCGACAGAAATAGTCTCCCATGGCTGAATTGGGGGGTGTTCGCTGCGCCATAAGGCCAGCAGGTTTCTTTAGATCCTGCTTGATTGTTTGACAAACCTTGCAACTCTTTACATACGACGCGACATCTTTCTTCATCTTAGGCCAGTAATAATGTTTTTGCAATCTCTCAAAAGTTTTTTGTATTCCACAATGACCCGAAATTGGAATATCATGTGCTTCGTACAATACGTTTCTCCTGTTATCTTTTCGTACGACTTCTTTCCAATAAGATGATTCAGCTAACAGTGAAGGATATTTAGGTTTACAGTGCTTCCATAACTGGTTCTTCTCAACCTTCCAGTCAGGGAAGTTCGAGGCATCAGAAGCTGCTTGCTTCATTAGTTTGGTGAACCATTTATCACGAACATTTACGTTGCATGTATCGACCGCACCAATCACAGGGACTGACCGTGAGAACCAATCAGGCAATAAATGCTCCTTGCCCTTCCGATGAACAATCTCAAAATCGTACTGTTGCATCTTTACGGCCCACCGAGCTAAGCGACCAGTTGGATCTTTCAAATTGCTCAACCAGACCAATGAAGCATGGTCTGTAATGACCGTAAAATGACTACCTTCTAGATAGGGTCTAGGTTTTTCAACCGCCCAAAGACCAGCGAGGCACTCCCTTTCGGTTGTTGAGTAGTTTCTCTCGCATCGGTTAAGTAAACGGCTTAGATAAGCGATAACCTTTTCAGATCCATCTTGTGCCTGTGTCAGTACGGCCCCTATCCCATAGCCAGAGGCGTCTGTGTGAACAACAAAGGGTATATCAAAGTTGGGGCAAGTTAAAATAGGAGCTTCTACTAATTTTTCTTTTATAATTCGGAAGGAATTTTCGCAATCTGTCGACCAAACAAACTTTCGGTTTTTCTTCAGTAAAGCTGTTAAATGGGTAATCAAATTTGAGAAACTTGGTACAAACCGGCGATACCACGAAACCATTCCAATAAAACTTCTTACTTCCTTCACTGATTTAGGACTTGTAATTTCTAAGATGCACTTCACCTTATCGGGATCCACCTGTAATCCGTTTTCTCCAACCAAATAACCCAAATACTTCAATTCAGGGCGACAGAATTCACATTTGTCATAGTTGATTATAAGTCCAGCCTTTCGTAATCTATCGAAAACTTCCCTCAATACTCTAAGGTGATCCTCAAACGTACTGGTGACAATAATAACATCGTCCAAGTAAACGAAAACATGGGATTCTAGCTCACCACATAGAACTCTGTCGATCAGTCTTTGCCATGTTGCTGGCGAATTCGAAAGACCAAAAGGCATACGGCGGAACTGGAACAAACCCCTGCCAGGTACAGTAAGAGCGGTGTATTGTTTCGATTCTTCTGCCATAGGAACCTGCCAGAAAGCCGACTTTAAGTCTAGCGAGGACATATGTTTCGCATCCCTAAGTTTGTCCAAGGTAGTAACGACAAACGGGAGGGGATACGCGTCTTTCTTTGTGACTCGGTTCAGCTTCCTATAGTCCACGCAAGACCTGTAGCTGCCATCCTTTTTTCGCACCATGACAATGGGTGAACCCAATGGGCTACTTGATGATTCCACTACACCGTCCTCCAGCATTTTATCTAACTCTGAATTGATCGCCTTCTGTAAAGTCGGGGAGACAGGGTAGTACCTTTGCTTAATCGGAGTCGACTCTGTCTTTATGACGTGCTCCACCTGCGTTGTACATCCGAGGCCCTGTCCCATCCTTACTCTTGTCTCTTCCACTAAGTCTTTCAGCTTTTGCTTCTGATCCGCTGTTAGCGTCGACTTGCTTTCTAGAGAATTAACCCGAATATCTATGGCATCAGTAGAAAAACACCAGTGATCACTGGCAAGATTTGCTGTAATACCCATATCTCTCCAAAAATCAGCTCCCAAAATTATGCTGTGTGACAGTGAGGGTATAATCAAAACCCTAAAAACTTTCAGCTGGCCTTCCAATTCTATGGGTATGTCAACTTCTCCAAAAATTTTAATTTTTTCCCCATTAGCCAGACAAACTGTTCGCGCAGGTGACTCGCCCAACTTCAAACACATCTTCTTCCAAAACTTCCCAACCAGGTCCATCTACAATCGTACGCGACGCTCTTGAATCTAGGAGCCCCAAAAATACAATGTTGAATATTGACACCTCTAAGACTGGTCGCCTATCGTTTTGTGTATGAGAAAACAAAAAATCCAGCGTAGCTGATAACGAAGCCTTTCCGTTTCTTAGAATGTCTGATCTTAAAACGTCTCGAGTTGTTTCTTTGGCGGCTGCTTGAGGACTAATTGAGCTCAGATCACCGCCTACTGAGCTCGACTTCCGTTTCCCGCAGCTGTTGAAGTAGGTGTAGTTCTCCGACCACCATTGTTATCTTGATTTATATTACACCTGGGACAAGCTGCTCGAATAACCCCTAAAGCACCGCAACCAAAACATCGACGCCTCTGTCTGCAATGCCGAGCTGTATGCCCATCTCGTGAGCAGTTTAAACATCTATACCGTGGTCGAATTTCTTGCTGATTTATAGTTGCTAGCTCGTCTGAATTTGAGGATACGTAAGCTGGCTCGGGCTCTAAAAGGTGCACATTACGCCGTGAAGGCGGAGGGACAAATGCTTCTACCGAAGCCCTGACTACTTCGAGCTTCCGACCTAGGTCGACTAGTTGTTGAATTGAAGAGTTATCACTTAAACCCAATTGACTCTGATAAAAAGGGCTAATATTCCGCTTCAATATTTGTACTTGCTGGGCCTCTGTCATGGGAATTGTCAATCGAGAAAATAAAGTATTCATTACTGCCACATAGATCCCTATCGATTCCTCTTTGCCTTGCGTACGCTTCCTAATTTCTTCACCAAGACGGTCGTCATAATCCGAAGGAAGGAACTCTTTTCGCAGCTCGGTTACCAGAGATGACCATGATTTGAACTGGGATTTATTGGCCCGATACCAAATAAGGGCTCTTCCTGCAAATAAATCTAAAGCTGACTTACATAATTGAGCTGTTGAAACACCCCGAGCTTCGCAGAGCTCCGTGACCCTATCCAGGAATGAGTTCAGAGATTGGTTTGACTCTCCCGAAAAACGAAGATCCCACTTGTGAACTGGTACCTTATATGAAACCATAGAAGTCGACATTGAATTAAATAAAACAGAGGGCTCGTCTAAATCAGAAAGATCCTCTAAGCCCCCTTCTACCTTGGCCGACAGTTCCCCTAATATAGAAAGGAGTTCTCCTTTTAATCCAGACTTTTCCAGTTTTTGGCTCGTTTCTTTATCCTACGACCTATCAACTCTGCGCAGAGCCCATTCTATTTGAGTTACCAACTTTTTATATTCACTACTAGTCCCATCCCCCGCAAAATTTTCTAATAGACCACGTATTTCGTTAATTTTCCTTTTGAGCGCATCGACATACTCTATAAAGGAGAATGGATATTTCACCTTTTCAGCAGCCTGCCCGGTTTTCTCATACCGCAGTGCTCCTCGTATGGTCTTTCGCATTTCATCAACCGAGCTAATATTAAGACCCCTAATCTGTAGTTCATATGAGAGCTCATCCTGTGTGAGGCGATTAATGTCCATGCTGCCGAACACTACTAAAGCTTTTTTTTAGTGTAGTTATATACTTGCTGTATCGGTACCTTTCGCGTATTTACTAAACAATGTGCAATTTACGGCCACGGTTCGTTAATTGGACAGGTATACATATATATAACCTTTTAGCAGTCGGCAATATACGTGTCCTATGCTATGAACCTCTCTAGTTGATCTCTCTTTATTATTGAAATTTATGAATCGAAAATGCAGATATACAGTACTTATACAACAAGGAAATATATTTAAATGGTAATACAATTATATTTAATGATTTAATCATATTTTAATGAGTCTGCACCGCACCTGTAATTCAATTTCATGAATCACGATCTGACATATGCACCAGAGATCAGCTTAACAAATAAAGGACTCACAATTCATGACCACAACAGATGGCGAAACAAAGTTTTAAAAGATAAAAAAATATGGCTATCGAAATTTCAAAATAATTATATAAAAATTGCTAGCGCACTCACCATAGATCCAATTTGTTAATAGCACCTTATAAAATCCAACTTAAACTTCAAAATTTTATTTTGCCTAAATTATTCCCTTGTAGCAACACAATTTGGAAGATTCTTCTAATCTTGTAATTCTTTCTTATCACACACAACTAACGATTAAAAAAAAAAAAATTAAAAAAAAAAGGTTTCATATACTAAGACGTTCTGCGTTAAATTCCGATTACTTGTAAAGCGGTGGTAAAGCAAATTGAAGTGAAAGGACTTCTCAACTGAGATAAAGAAGACATGCCTAACAATATTAGAACTTCATAACTAAATGAACTCTCAGATCATCCGACAACAATAAATTGTAGAGACTTTACTCCACCTCACTAATGACACAAAATCCAAGCTCAAAATTTTAACAATAACACAATGCATCTGCAAGATGAGAGGCAAAATAAGTAAAAAGTATGTAGCTGGCCGATGTACTCGCCTTGGGTCTACGACGATGACCATAAGTACAAATTTTAGATAGTTACTACAAATTACAATATTTTTATTGTAAAAAAAAAACAATTCTTAAGTTCTTTTCCAAGCTAAGTTGACAAAATGAAAATTAGTTGCCCAATATCAATTTTCCGCACACTATCGTTAATAAAATGAAATAAACAAGTGAATAATCAATAATGTTTTAGGATTACAACAGCACAACGCCACAAACATAACTTATCTTTCCACGTATTTTTTGCAATAATATAATGATTTTTCTGCACAGCTTTGTTATGGATCGCACAAACATAAATATCCACAGTATTAACGCTTCTTGATATAAGCTTTCCGCCAATTCCTTACAGCGATATTTCCATGAAAGAAATCAATTTTTCCGAGAAAACAAGCTATAAAGAAGATGCACTGCTATGCGTTCTGTGGGAAACTATGACACTGAATTATTTGAAGCAAAAATCAAAAATCAAGATCCAATAGTATGTTTTCACCACTGTGTAATTGAAAACAATGTGCCAGATATAAATCACCAAAGATCACAAAATTAGCCGACAATTATTTTACAAATTTTTCTGCAGTGAACTAATGAATTTAACCAAGTAATCCGGGCAACGATTAGTGCAGCTGTGCGGATGACTGTTGGTTACTGATAATTAATGTGATTGACCTCCTAGTCGTTTGGTTTAATTTTAATGCGAAGATAAGCGGTAAAACAGTAAAACACAATTTTTTTTCCAGCAATTACATTTAGTTTACGATAATCTCCTGGACAACACAAAACAAAAATCCCAATGTAAAACACAATATAGACTACTCTTCATATATGTATGGATACATGAATTATGCAAGATCGTAACTAGTTCGATTAGAACGGAATTCTTTTATCATATGAGCTTAAAAAAAATCCCAAGAGAATATAAATTTGAAAGATCTGTTGATTTTTCCTGTTTATTGAATTAAAATTAAACTAAATTTTCTTTTATATGTCTTTAAGAAGGAACCACTTTTCCGGCCCCACGTTGGGCGCCAAAAATGTTACGCTACCCGTTGATGCGTAAAGTGACTAACTATGCTGATAACAGGGTGGATTTTTTTTAACGGTGATTCCTTTTATTTTTCTTTGGGCGCCACGTAGTTTTTCTTTGTTCTGGGTTCAGAAATCGAGGTACTACGAAACTCATACGAAACACACAAAAAAATCCAGATCTTTCGAGAAACAAAGCTTAATTTATTTCACAGATGTAAATTCACCAAAAGAACTATTAAAATTACATTGAAAATTAAATGGTATATAATATATAGGTATATGTACTTATCTTGTTGCGTGGAGATTTAATTTACCAGAATAGCAAAGCGATCCATATATCCCAAAAGAATAATTGAGCTATATTTCCAAAACCAAGTCCAAATACCTTTTCTAAAATTACACTTGCGCACTTTTGTAAATTGAAATCACAACCAGATTTTTTTTTTCTTCGAAAATCTACTATCACCATCTGCTTTTCGTTCACGATCGAGAAGAAGTGGCCGCCCATCTTTTTTTCTTCTTCTTTTTTTTTACTATCGATCTTCAATCGATTTTTCGTGCAGTCGTCAATGATACTCTCCAGTCAGGGGGGTTTTATTTTTCGAGCACCTTTAATGTTTAGGTCTCAACCTCACCACTTCTGGTTATGCATTCATTAAAAATCATGTAACAATAATGACAGACTGCTTTAAATTTTATGAGGGAGTTTAAATGCTTTTATTTGCCTTATATTATTTTGTCTATTAATATTTGTCCACTCCTGATTTTGTATTTTTCTTTTATTCGGAAACTTCTTCTATGTCATTGTTTCAACTTAATTCTGTTCGCGGCTTGTTGTGCTTTTAAAAGTATCAGGACTGACTTAATTAGAAATTGGATAATTTTGCAAGTAGGTATCTCCACACTAACAAATGCTCGTAGATTTATGCCCAACTTAAAACTTAATTTGATTTATGTCTTTAGACTCCGAAAACAATTTATAATGGCTACAATATAGTTAGAAATCGAAATTATACATATTTACAAAGCTAATTGTAATTCTTATCAAAACAAAAATTCAATCCCGTCAATTTATTATGCTTATTGTTTATATGCACATTGTTAACCTCGAATCCCATCAGAGTGCACCTATGGCTCAGCTAAGGATCGAATATGTATACATGTTATGTAACTGGATGAGTAGGTCCCACTTCTTGACAGATTTCTTTCCTCCTGGTCTGCCATTGCATTGCTGATTAGCTTTCTGAAAGTGGAATTTGTGGGCAGTATCAACAATTCTTTTTATATCCACAACCAAAACCATATGACACATAACATTCCCCCTTTTCTTCCAGAAGATTTCCCCGAGATCTTCTATACACAAGGTGACTACAAATAACATTCATTCATCCGGTTCACAATCACGAGAAACAAAAGGTCTTAAATCTTTCGCATGCCAATGAAATTGTGCCTTACCTTTTCCATCTTGTAGTTCATACACCCAAGGCGAGAGCCTGCGAGAGATCTTGAAAGGTCCTATAAATTTCGGTGCTGACTTGGCAGTGAAATACTTTGACGCGTCGGATAGAACATAATTTTTCCTCCACACCAAATCATTTGTAAAATATTGTACATCCCTTCTACGCAAGTCGTATGTTTTCTTTGTTTTTAGTGATGCCTTTAGAAGCCTACCCCGAACATCCTCCCTAACATTCTCGAGACACTTACGCCTAGTTTCACTATCTACTTCAATTTTATTCAAACTACCTGAAATTATTACCTTCCTGCGGTTAGTTACCATTTCTACACCAAAGTTTAAGAAATAAGGCGTTTCTTTTGTGACAGCGTGAGTAGACGTCCTAATTGCACAAGCAACTTTTGACAAATATTGATCCCAATTTCTATGGTTGTCGGAAACGTATGCACGTAACATAGTCTTTACAGTTTGGTTAAGACGCTCTACAGGATTTGCTTGCGGGTGATAAAACGCTGAATAATTAAGAACAGTACCATATTCCTTGCAAAGGTCTTGAAATTCCTTTCCCCTGAATTGGACACCATTATCGCAAAGTATGTTCTTTGGGACCCCAAATATTAAAAATATACCTTCCTCTATATTCTGTGCTACCAGTTTTGCAGTAGCCGAACGAAGTGGAAATAACAAGGGGAATTTACTGAACTGATCGATCACCGATAAAATGTACTTAAAACCTTTATTTGACCGTGGAAGAGGACCAATTAAATCGACAGAAATAGTCTCCCATGGCTGAATTGGGGGGTGTTCGCTGCGCCATAAGGCCAGCAGGTTTCTTTAGATCCTGCTTGATTGTTTGACAAACCTTGCAACTCTTTACATACGACGCGACATCTTTCTTCATCTTAGGCCAGTAATAATGTTTTTGCAATCTCTCAAAAGTTTTTTGTATTCCACAATGACCCGAAATTGGAATATCATGTGCTTCGTACAATACGTTTCTCCTGTTATCTTTTCGTACGACTTCTTTCCAATAAGATGATTCAGCTAACAGTGAAGGATATTTAGGTTTACAGTGCTTCCATAACTGGTTCTTCTCAACCTTCCAGTCAGGGAAGTTCGAGGCATCAGAAGCTGCTTGCTTCATTAGTTTGGTGAACCATTTATCACGAACATTTACGTTGCATGTATCGACCGCACCAATCACAGGGACTGACCGTGAGAACCAATCAGGCAATAAATGCTCCTTGCCCTTCCGATGAACAATCTCAAAATCGTACTGTTGCATCTTTACGGCCCACCGAGCTAAGCGACCAGTTGGATCTTTCAAATTGCTCAACCAGACCAATGAAGCATGGTCTGTAATGACCGTAAAATGACTACCTTCTAGATAGGGTCTAAGTTTTTCAACCGCCCAAAGGACAGCGAGGCACTTCCTTTCGGTTGTCGAGTAGTTTCTCTCGCATCGGTTAAGTGAACGGCTTAGATAAGCGATAACCTTTTCAGATCCATCTTGTTCTTGTGTCAGTACGGGCCCTATCCCATAGCCAGAGGCGTCTGTGTGAACAACAAAGGGTATATCAAAGTTGCGGCAAGTTAAAATAGGAGCTTCTACTAATTTTTCTTTAATAATTCGGAAGGAATTTTCGCAATCTGTCGACCAAACAAACTTTCGGTTTTTTTTCAGTAAAGCTGTTAAAGGGGTAATCAAATTTGAGAAACTTGGTACAAACCGGCGATACCACGAAACCATTCCAATAAAGCTTCTTACTTCCTTCACTGATTTAGGACTTGTAATTTCTAAGATGCACTTCACCTTATCGGGATCAACCTGTAATCCGTTTTCTCCAACCAAATAACCCAAATACTGCAATTCAGGGCGACGGAATTCACATCTATCATAGTTGATTATAAGTCCAGCTTTTCGTAATCTTTCGAAAACTTCCCTCAATACTCTAAGGTGATCCTCACACGTACTGGTGACAATAATAACATCGTCCAAGTAAACGAAAACATGGGATTCTAGCTCACCACATAGAACTCTGTCGATCAGTCTTTGCCATGTTGCTGGCGAATTCGAAAGACCAAAAGGCATACATCGGAACTGAAACAAACCCCTGCCAGGTACAGTAAGAGCGGTGTATTGTTTCGATTCTTCTGCCATAGGAACCTGCCAGAAAGCCGACTTTAAGACTAGCGAGGACATATGTTTCGCATCCCTAAGTTTGTCCAAGGTAGTAACGACAAATGGGAGGGGATACGCGTCTTTCTTTGTGACTCGGTTCAGCTTCCTATAGTCCACGCAAGACCTGTAGCTGCCATCCTTTTTTCGCACCATGACAATGGGTGAACCCAATGGGCTACTTGATGATTCCACTACACCGTCCTCCAGCATTTTATCTAACTCTGAATTGATCGCCTTCTGTAAAGTCGGGGAGACAGGGTAGTACCTTTGCTTAATCGGAGTCGACTCTGTCTTTATGACGTGCTCCACCTGCGTTGTACATCCGAGGCCCTGTCCCATCCTTACTCTTGTCTCTTCCACTAAGTCTTTCAGCTTTTGCTTCTGATCCGCTGTTAGCGTCGACTTGCTTTCTAGAGAATTAACCCGAATATCTATGGCATCAGTAGAAAAACACCAGTGATCACTGGCAAGATTTGCTGTAATACCCATATCTCTCCAAAAATCAGCTCCCAAAATTATGCTGTGTGACAGTGAGGGTATAATCAAAACCCTAAAAACTTTCAGCTGGCCTTCCAATTCTATGGGTATGTCAACTTCTCCAAAAATTTTAATTTTTTCCCCATTAGCCAGACAAACTGTTCGCGCAGGTGACTCGCCCAACTTCAAACACATCTTCTTCCAAAACTTCCCAACCAGGTCCACCTACAATCGTACGCGACGCTCTTGAATCTAGGAGCCCCAAAAATACAATGTTGAATATTGACACCTCTAAGAATGGTCGCCTATCGTTTTGTGTATGAGAAAACAAAAAATCCAGCGTAGCTGATAACGAAGCCTTTCCGTTTCTTAGAATGTCTGATCTTAAAACGTCTCGAGTTGTTTCTTTGGCGGCTGCTTGAGGACTAATTGAGCTCAGATCACCGCCTACTGAGCTCGACTTCCGTTTCCCGCAGCTGTTGAAGTAGGTGTAGTTCTCCGACCACCATTGTTATCTTGATTTATATTACATCTGGGACAAGCTGCTCGAATAACCCCTAAAGCACCGCAACCAAAACATCGACGCCTCTGTCTGCAATGCCGAGCTGTATGCCCATCTCGTGAGCAGTTTAAACATCTATACCGTGGTCGAATTTCTTGCTGATTTATAGTTGCTAGCTCGTCTGAATTTGAGGATACGTAAGCTAGCTCGGGCTCTAGAAGGTGCACATTACGCCGTGAAGGCGGAGGGACAAATGCTTCTACCGAAGCCCTGACTACTTCGAGCTTCCGCCCTAGGTCGACTAGTTGTTGAATTGAAGAGATATCACTTAAACCCAATTGACTCTGATAAAAAGGGCTAATATTCCGCTTCAATATTTGTACTTGCTGGGCCTCTGTCATGGGAATTGTCAATCGAGAAAATAAAGTATTCATTACTGCCACATACACCCCTATCGATTCCTCTTTGCCTTGCGTACGCTTCCTAATTTCTTCACCAAGACGGTCGTCATAATCCGAAGGAAGGAACTCTTTTCGCAGCTCGGTTACCAGAGATGACCATGATTTGAACTGGGATTTATTGGCCCGATACCAAATAAGGGCTCTTCCTGCAAATAAATCTAAAGCTGACTTATATAATTGAGCTGTTGAAACACCGCGAGCTTCGCAGAGTTCCGTGACCCTATCCAGGAATGAGTTCAGAGATTGGTTTGACTCTCCCGAAAAACGAAGATCCCACTTGTGAACTGGTACCTTATATGCAACCATAGAAGTCGACATTGAATTAAATAAAACAGAGGGCTCGTCTAAATCAGAAAGATCCTCTAAGCCCCCTTCTACCTTGGCCCACAGTTCCCCTAATATAGAAAGGAGTTCTCCTTTTAATCCAGACTTTTCCTGTTTTTGGCTCGTTTCTTTATCCTACGACCTATCAACTCTGCGCAGAGCCCATTCTATTTGAGTTACCAACTTTTTATATTCACTACTAGTCCCATCCCCCGCAAAATTTTCTAATAGACCACGTATTTCGTTAATTTTCCTTTTGAGCGCATCGACATCCTCTATAAAGGAGAGTGGATATTTCACCTTTTCAGCAGCCTGCCCGGTTTTCGCATACCGCAGTGCTCCTCGTATGGTCTTTCGCATTTCATCAACCGAGCTAATATTACGACCCCTAATCTGTAGTTCATATGAGAGCTCATCCTGTGTGAGGCGATTAATGTCCATGCTGCCGAACACTACTAAAGCTTTTTTTTTTTTTTTTTTTTTTTTTTTTTTAGTGTAGTTGTATACTTGCTGTATCGGTACCTGTCGCGTATTTACTAAACAATGTGCAATTTACGGCCACGGTTCGTTAATTGGACAGGTATACATATATGTAACCTTTTAGCAGTCGGCAATATACGTGTCCTATGCTATAAACCTTTCTAGTTGATCTCTCTTTATTATTGAAATTTATGAATCGAAAATGCAGATATACAGTACTTATACAACAAGGAAATATATTTAAATGGTAATACAATTATATTTAATGATTTAATCATATTTTAATGAGTCTGCACCGCACCTGTAATTCAATTTCATGAATCACGATCTGACATATGCACCCGAGATCAGCTTAACAAATAAAGGACTCACAATTCATGACCACAACAGATGGCGAAACAAAGTTTTAAAAGATAAAAAAATATGGCTATCGAAATTTCAAAATAATTATATACAAATTGCTAGCGCACTCACCATAGATCCAATTTGTTAATAGCACCTTATAAAATCCAACTTAAACTTCAAAATTTTATTTTGCCTAAATTATTCCCTTGTAGCAACACAATTTGAAAGATTCTTCTAATCTTTTAATTCTTTCTTATCACACACAACTAACGATTCACAAAAAAAAAAATTCGAAAAAAAAGGTGTCATATACTAAGACGTTCTGCGTTAAATTCCGATTACCTGTGAAGCGGTGGTAAAGCAAATTGAAGTAAAAAGACTTCTCAACTGTGATAAAAAAGATATGCCTAACAATATTAGAACTTCATAACTAAATGAACTCTCATATCATAAAACATCCGACAACAATAAATTGTAGAGAATTTACTCCACCGCACTAATGACACAAAATCCAAGCTCAAAATTTTAACAATAACACAATGCATCTGCAAGATGAGAGGCAAAATAAGTAAGAAGTATGTAGCTGCCCGATGTACTCGCCTTGGGTCTACGACGATGACCATAAGCACAAATTTTAGATAGTTACTACAAATTACAATATTTTTATTGTAAAAAAAAAACAATTCTTAAGTTCTTTTCCAAGCTAAGTTGACAAAATGAAAATTAGTTGCCCAATATCAATTTTCCGCACACTATCGTTAATAAAATGAAATAAACAAGTGAATAATCAATAATGTTCTAGGATTACAACAGCACAACGCCACAAACATAACTTCTCTTTCCACTTATTTTTTGCAATAATATAATGATTTTTCTGCACAGCTTTGTTATGGATCGCACAAACATAAATATCCACAGTATTAACGCTTCTTGATATAAGCTTTCCGCCAATTCCTTACAGCGATATTTCCATGAAAGAAATCAATTTTTCCGAGAAAACAAGCTATAAAGAAGATGCACTGCTATGCGTTCTGTGGGAAACTATGACACTGAATTATTTGAAGCAAAAATCAAAAATCAAGATCCAATAGTATGTTTTCACCACTGTGTAATTGAAAACAATGTGCCAGATATCAATCACCAAAGATCACAAAATTAGCCGACAATTATTTTACAAATTTTTCTGCACTGAACTAATGAATTTGACCAACTAATCCGGGGAACGATTGGTGCAGCTGTGCGGATGACTGTTGGTTACTGATAATTAATGTGATTGACCTCCTAGTCGTTTGGTTTAATTTTAATGCGAAGACAAGCGGTAAAACAGTAAAACACAATTTTTTTTCCAGCAATTACATTTAGTTTACGATAATCTCCTGGACAACACAAAACAAAAATCCCAATGTAAAACACAATATAGACTACTCTTCATATATGTATGGATACATGAATTATGCAAGATCGTAACTAGTTCTATTAGAACGAAATTCTTTTATCATATGAGCTTAAAAAAAAATCCCAAGAGAATATAAATTTGAAAGATCTGTTGATTTTTCCTGTTTATTGAATTAAAATTAAACTAAATTTTCTTTTATATGTCTTTAAGAAGGAACCACTTTTCCGGCCCCACGTTGGGCGTCAAAAATGTTACGCTACCCGTTGATGCGTAAAGTGACTAGCTATGCTGATAACGGGGTGGATTTTTTTTAACGGTGATTCCTTTTATTTTTCTTTGGGCGACACGTAGTTTTTCTTTGTTCTGGGTTCAGAAATCGAGGTACTACGAAACTCATACGAAACGCAAAAAAAAAAAATCCAGATCTTTCGAGAAACAAAGCTTAATTTATTTCACAGATGTAAATTCACCAAAAGAACTATTAAAATTACATTGAAAATTAAATGGTATATAATATATAGGTATATGTACTTATCTTGTTGCGTGGAGATTTAATTTACTAGAATAGCAAAGCGATCCATATATCCCAAAAGAATAATTGAGCTATATTTCCACAACCAAGTCCAAATACCTTTTCTAAAATTACACTTGCGCACTTTTGTAAATTGAAATCACAACCAGATTTTTTTTTTTCTTCGAAAATCTACTATCACCATCTGCTTTTTGTTCACGATCGAGAAGAAGTGGCCGCCCATCTTTTTTTCTTCTTCTTTTTTTTTTACTATCGATCTTCAATCGATTTTTCGTGCAGTCGTCAATGATACTCTCCAGTCAGGGGGGTTTTATTTTTCGAGCACCTTTAATGCTTAGGTCTCAACCTCACCACTTCTGGTTATGCATTCATTAAAAATCATGTAACAATAATGACAGACTGCTTTAAATTTTATGAGGGAGTTTAAATGCTTTTATTTGCATGTTTGTCAATTTTCCCTTATATTAATTTGTCTATTAATATTTGTCCACTCCTGATTTTGTATTTTTCTTTTATGCGGAAACTTCTTCTATGTCATTGTTTCAACTTAATTCTGTTCGCGGCTTGTTGTACTTTTAAAAGTATCTGGACTGATTTAATTAGAAACTGGATAATTTTGCAAGTAGGTATCTCCACACTAACAAATGTTCGTAGATTTATGACCAACTTAAAACTTAATTTGATTTATGTCTTTAGACTCCGAAAACAATTCATAATGGCTACAATGTAGTTAGAAATCGAAATTATACATATTTACAAAGCTAACTGTAATTCTTATCAAAACAAAAATTCAATCCCGTCAATTTATTATACTTATTGTTTATATGCACATTGTTAACCTCGAATGCCATCAGAGTGCACCTATGGTTCAGCTAAGGATCGAATATGTACACATATTATGTAACTGGATGAGTAGGTCCCACTTCTTGACAGATTTCTTTCCTCCTGGTCTGCCATTGCATTGCTGATTAGCTTTCTGAAAGTGGAATTTGTGGGCAGTATCAACAATTCTTTTGATATCCACAACCAAAACCATATGACACATAACAGTCTATTGGTAGATCAGCCCTCCCTTGTCCGAGACGAACTGGGATAATAGCCGCAGATGGGGTCTTATGTCTCCAAAACCCAGGGTCTAGCGTATGCCCGGCTTGAGACTCTTGTGGGTCGTCCCCACGTTGGGCGCAGCTGCAAAGATATCATTCATAGTTCACCTACCGAGGCGAACTTCTTGTTTCTTTTTCTCTCTCCTTTCTCTTCCTTCCTCGTTTTGCCCCGCATGAGACTCTATTCTCGGTGGGTCGTGCCCACGCTGTAACGTATACCCCCTTACGCAACTTTTGTTTGGCTTCTCTACGTCTGTAGAGAAACCCCCATGGCATATTACGAAATTCCTGAAAAAAAAATAAAATCTAGACATTTTTTTCAAGAAGTAGCCCTACGCAACTTCTCCATATTTTAAATTCCTGAAAGAGAAAAAATTTAGATGTTCTCGAGAAGTAGCCCTATGCTACTTCTCCATATTACGAATTTCCTGACAAAAAAAAAACTGCAAAGAAAAGCAAAAATATTGTTGCAATGCGCTAAAACTAATTGAAAAAAATATATCAGCGAAATAGAAAAAAACACATATAATCTAAAACAATAAACATCAGTTGAGACTTGCCTGACGTAAAGGATTGACAGCTCTTGAAACGAGAGTCCAACTTCCAGCTGGAAAATACGAAAATAATCTGACTCTGAAATGAAATATTTTAAGGTAGATTAGTACAAGATAAGTAGGATTAATTAAGCTAAAGGTCAAAACAAAATGTAATAATTATAAAATTATTTAATTAAGTTAAGTGAATTCGGCGAAATGCAATTTTGCGATAGATTTTCAAAAGAAAGATTTACCTAATAATTATATTTTCTTCAAGAAAGAATTTTTTGGCATATCTCCGGTATATAGCAAAAGCTAAAAAAAAAATGTTCTAATTTGTTATTTCATCACACAATCCATTAATTTTTGGTGACAAGTTTCAAGTCTTGGTTTGACTCATCAACAGGTCCCAAATAGCGAAATTGGGTGATTAGAAAAACAAATGAAAAAATGAAAAAAGAAGAAAGAAATGAAAAGTTTAAGAAAAATAGAAAAAAAAAACAATTTTTTTATTTATTAAAAAAATTTAAAAAATTTTAAAGAAACAGATTCATTCGAAGCGAATCGAACCTGTATACGCCACGCAGTGGGCTGAAAAATGAAGAAGAAAAAGGAAGAAGAAGAAGCGTTTCGTGTCAGCAGAAAACCTTCCACTCATCGGTGCAGCTTGGTTTTCTACCTGCTGCAGACGCTTGAAAATAGATCAAACCGATCTCTTCTCATATAAACTCAGAATAAATTCTGGGTGTGAATTATATGAGGAAAAAACTCTCCTATACAAGCCCAGAAGGAAAAATAAATAAAAAGAGATTACTCTTTTGGACTTTTTACCGGGTTAAACTTAATTTTCTTCAAGAAAGAATTTTTTGGGATATCTTCGGTATATAGCAAAAGCTAAAAAAAATGTTCTAATTTGTTATTTCATCACACAATGCATTAATTTTTGGTGACAAGTTTCAAGTCTTGGTTTGACTCATCAACAGGTCCCAATAGCGAAATTGGGTGATTAGAAAAACAAATGAAAAAATGAAAAAAGAAGAAAGAAATGAAAAGTTTAAGAAAAATAGAAAAAAAAACAATTTTTTTATTTATTAAAAAAAAATTTTAAAAATTTTAATGAAACAGATTCATTCGAAGCGAATCGAACCTGTATACGCCACGCAGTGGGCTGAAAAATGAAGAAGAAAAAGGAAGAAGAAGAAGCGTTTCGTGTCAGCAGAAAACCTTCCACTCATCGGTGCAGCTTGGTTTTCGGCCTGCTCCAGACGCTTGAAAATAGATCAAACCGATCTCTTCTCATATAAACTCAGAATAAATTCTGGGTGTGAATTATATGAGGAAAAAACACTCATATACAAGCGCAGGAGGAAAAACAAATAAAAAGAGATTACTCTTTTGGACTTTTTACCGGGTTAAACTTAATTTTCTTCAAGAAAGAATTTTTTGGGATATCTCCGGTATATAGCAAAAGCAAAAAAAAAAAAATGTTCTAATTTGTTATTTCATCACACAATCCATTAATTTTTGGTGACAAGTTTCAAGTCTTGGTTTGACTCATCAACAGGTCCCAAATAGCGAAATTGGGTGATTAGAAAAACAAATGAAAAAATGGTATTGGGGCCTCTTTGAGAACGATACCTAAACCTTCGAATGTTTTCGTCACCCGTCTCTGTCCAGAAACGATGTGCGAGGACATATCGAAGTATTTAAAGTCCAAAAATATTGCGACTGATGGTATTTCTTGTCGAAAAATCAGTAAAAGCTCTAAACCGGTTGCATCCTTTCTCCTATCTGTCTCAGCAGATATGCAAGACAAGTTGTTAGACCCCTTACTTTGGCCTCCTGGCACTTTTACTAAATTATTTGTACCTTCTGAGCGCCTACCTAGAAATAAAGCTAAAATAAATAACGTTGTTCCAAAAAACTGAAGTCGCTTTCCCTTTACTATCAAAATGTAAGGGGGATTCGGACAAAAACCGCACATATCTTCAAATCCTCTGTCGCGGCTTGCTTCGATATAGTGGCTTTCACTGAAACTTGGCTGCATCATGGTATTCGCGATGCTGAAATCCTTGATAATTCTTATCAAACTTTTAGAAGAGATAGACATACTGTTTCGGAGGCTCGTGGCGGTGGCGTACTTCTCGCGTGTAAAAATAAGTTCAATTGCAGCAAAATTGAACTTCCTTGTTTCTCCAACACCCTCGATATTGAGCTCATAGCTCTTAAGCTATCTCTCCTAAAATATGACTTATACATAGTTTGTTGCTACATTCCTCCAGACTCCATAAATATTGTTGATGACAAAGGTCAAAATATTTACGACCTACTTACTTTAACATCTAATTTTATCCATGGTAAAATGGAACCTATTGACGAATTACTACTTATTGGTGATTTTAACTTACCCAATATACAATGGGTACTTAATGAAGATGACGATGACTATCTTCCACTTAATAACTTGACAACAAGGGAATCACGTTTCCTTGACACTATTTCATCTCTTGGTCTCAGCCAAATCAGTAATGTTAAGAATGATATGGGTAGGCAGCTAGACCTGGTATTTTCTACTGACGCTGGGAACTTATTAGTTGAACCTAGCTCAGTTATAATGTCTACTCTGGACAAATATCACCCCCCTCTACTAATTACATATTGCCATGAAACCGAAAATCTCGCAAATTGTGACGTAACACAATACTTTTTCAATTTTAGAAAAGCTGACTTTTCAGAACTTTCTAGTAGACTTACCTCTATTGATTTCAACACATTGCTGTCTTGCAATAGTGTTGATGAAGATGTTTCTAAGTTTTACATAATTCTTTTCGATTTATTCGCTTCTCATGTTCCCCGTGAGCGTCAGCGGATCTCTAAAACATCACCGCCATGGTTCAATAAAGAACTGAAACGCCTTAAAAATAGAAAGAATAAACTGTGGAAAAGATATTTGCGGGACAAGGACATTATAAGTCACAGCAACTTCCTCACATCCTATAATGAGTTCAATGAACTTTCCACTTCACTCTATGATGAGTATATTCAAAGTATGCATGTGAAATTATTTAGTGATCCACGTAACTTTTTTAGGTTTATTAATATGAAAAAAAAAAACCGACAACTACCCCAATAACGTGAAGTACAAAGATACTACTAGTGATGGTTCGTCTGAAATTTGCAATATGTTTGCTTCATTTTTTGAAAATGCATTTTCCTCTTCAAATTTCCAACCTCGTAATAGTAACTTTAATTATATGAACGACTCTCATAAAGTTTCATTCACTATCCCTACAATTACACATGAGGATATACTTGATCATATTAATGGGCTTCCAAATGACTTCACAACGGGTCCCGATGGGATTCCTCCAGCCTTTCTGAAGTCATGTTGCCTCTCCCTAGTAGCCCCGCTGAGAATTATTTTTCAAAAATCGCTCGATAGTGGTTGTTTTCCGCAGCTATGGAAAAATTCTTTCATCATACCTATCCACAAAACAGGTAGTAAAAATGATATATCTAACTATAGGCCTATTGCGAAATTATCATGCATGCCCAAATTATTTGAATCAATCATTTACTCTCAGCTATCGTTTTCCTGTAAGAATTTGCTTTCTTCAAACCAACATGGGTTTATTTCGGGCAGGTCTACAACCACCAACTTATTAGAATTCATCTCGGATACTAATAGCGGGTTTGCAAAAGGCTTCCAGACAGATTGTATCTATACTGACTTTAGTAAAGCTTTCGACAAGTTATCTCACTCCGTGATATTGTTTAAAATGGAAAAGTATGGGTTTCCCCTAACATTCCTAAAATGGACGGAGTCATATTTAGATAACAGAACATACCAAATCAATTTCCGCCATTCCTTCTCTAGAGTCTTGAAAGCTTCGTCCGGCGTACCTCAAGGGAGTCACCTGGGCCCGTTGCTCTTTATTCTATCTATTGACGACATTGTATCTGTTGTGAAGCACTGCAAAGTCTTGATTTATGCTGACGATATTAAACTTTTCGCTCAGATTAAATCTTTTAACGATTGTGAACTTGTACAGAGTGACCTCCACAAATTTTACGACTGGTGCAAAAGCAATAATTTGGTACTAAATATCGACAAATGTGAGGTTATGACTTTCCACAGGAATCTGAAACCAATCACTTACGATTATGAATTCTCGAATTCCTCGATTCGCCGTGTTAGTTCTGTTTGTGACTTAGGTGTGAAATGTGACCAAAGATTGAATTTCGTCTCCCATATAAACTTCATGGTATCAAAGAGTAGTTCTATGTTGGGCTTTATAAAACGTTGGTCTCGAGAGTTCTCGAATCCCACCATTACATTGCATTTGTACACTTGCTTTGTGAGACCCCTTCTTGAATACGCCAGCCAGGTCTGGTCTCCATTTTACGGTATACACATCGACCGTATCGAGTCTGTTCAGCGGAACTTCCTACGATTTGCTCTCAGGCACCTACCCTGGAATAATTCATTAATTCTTCCACCCTATAAGGATCGCTTGAAGCTTTTAAATATGCACTCGCTAGAGAAACGTCGTATGGTTGCCGATATAACGTTTGTGCATCAACTCTTAAACGGGAATATTGATTCTCCATTTTTACTTAACAAAATCTCTTTCCGTGATAGTAGGCACAATTTAAGAAGGCTACCTTTGTTGCATGTTAACTCCTCAAGGTCTAACTTTATCAAGTATGAACCTATTAATCGCATGTGTATTACTGTTAATAATATGGCTGAGCATTTTGTTCTCGACGTTTCTAAGCATGTTTTAAAAAAACGTCTATATAATATTTAATCTATTCTGTTTAATGTTTTGTGCATGTAATTTCATCTGGTGTTTGGGTTTATGTTTTGTGTAACATACTAATACTAACACCGACTAAGTGATGAATCGCGTGTATTGTTGAGACGTTTATTTATTAAACGTGTCCATGCAGCGAGCTTGTGTTAAGCTGGTTCTGATAGTAAAAAAAAAAAAATGAAAAGTTTAAGAAAAATAGAAAAAAAAAACAATTTTTTTATTTATTAAAAAAAAAAATTTTAAAAATTTTAAAGAAACAAATTCATTCGAAGCGAATCGAACCTGTATACGCCACGCAGTGGGCTGAAAAATGAAGAAGAAAAAGGAAGAAGAAGAAGCGTTTCGTGTCAGCAGAAAACCTTCCACTCATCGGTGCAGCTTGGTTTTCTGCCTGCTGCAGACGCTTGAAAATAGATCAAACCGATTTCTTCTCATATAAACTCAGAATAAATTCTGGGTGTGAATTATATGAGGAAAAAACACTCCTATACAAGCCCAGGAGGAAAAATAAATAAAAAGAGATTACTCTTTTGGACTTTTTACCAGGTTAAACTTAATTTTCTTCAAGAAAGATTTTTTTGGGATATCTCCGGTATATAGCAAAAGCTAAAAAAAATGTTCTAATTTGTTATTTCATCACACAATCCATTAATTTTTGGTGACAAGTTTCAAGTCTTGGTTTGACTCATCAACAGGTCCCAAATAGCGAAATTGGGTGATTAGAAAAACAAATGAAAAAATGAAAAAAGAAGAAAGAAATGAAAAGTTTAAGAAAAATAGAAAAAAAACAATTTTTTTATTTATTAAAAAAAATTTAAAAAATTTTAAAGAAACAGATTCATTCGAAGCGAATCGAACCTGTATACGCCACGCAGTGGGCTGAAAAATGAAGAAGAAAAAGGAAGAAGAAGAAGCGTTTCGTGTCAGCAGAAAACCTTCCACTCATCGGTGCAGCTTGGTTTTCTGCCTGCTGCAGACGCTTGAAAATAGATCAAACCGATCTCTTCTCATATAAACTCAGAATAAATTCTGGGTGTGAATTATATGAGGAAAAAAAAAAATTCTTTCTTGAAGAAAATTAAGTTTAACCCTGTAAAAAGTCCAAAAGAGTAATCTCTTTTTATCTAATAATTATAGGAACTAATTAGGAAGGCAACGATCGAACCCTAGCCCTTCCGGCACGATGATGTTTTTAGAGGACAATGGGATATAAAAGAGAGCGGAATCGGATCACAGTCTCTTCTTTTTTTCATCTTGTGATTGTTAGTTAGCCAGTGGAAAGAAGTCAGAAATCAAAAATTTGTTTTGTATAAATTAGAAAGAATTAAAAGCTGTTTTTAGTATCAGAGAAAAATCGTGTGTTTTTATTAATCAGAGGTGTTCTATTGTTGCATGAAGCAATCGTAGCTTTTGGTTACGGATTCGGTGAGTACCTGTTATTATTCGACAACGACATAGAGGTGTGCACCGTTGGGCGTTTGTGCATGGTCCGCCATCCCGGACGCAGACCCTGATATCCGAAACAGTGGAGTCTTAAAGAATGTCAAGAATTGAATTTGAAATTCTATCGGCACTTACGAATGCAGAAAGAAGTCATGTGTGTAACACAGAATAGCTAATCGCACTAAACAAAAAAAAAATGTAGTTCCAATAGAATTATTTATTTTTCCATTTGCGCGAGTTTTGTAAAAGATTACTATTTTATAGCTAAAATACGGAAATTTAAATCTTCCTTAATTTTATTAGCGGTGTATTTTATTGCAATATTTTTTTTAATCGCTGCTTTTGAATAAATGTTTGGAGCTTCAAAAGCTCTGGAGTTTGGAGCTTTCACTTCCCCGCATTAGCACGAAAATCGCCACCAACACAATACACCCACATACATGCATATCTACAAGTAAAAGAAAGAACAGAGAGCCATCTAAAACGAAAAAAAAGAAGGAGAAACTAAGTGTTATACTCACCTATTATCCGCCATCTTGCACTGGCATACCCGAAATTCCACGGCGAAATAAATCTTGATGCAGCAGCTCCCGGGATTAAAGCCATCAGCTTGTGAGACTCCAAGAAGGACGTCTATCCATTGTAACCGTTGCCTGCTTAGGGCCCCACAAGCCATATATCCACTGGGTCACTCACAGGTGAGGCCAGGCCGCACAAGAAGCTATCACACCAGCCCGAAAGTCTAAGTTTCCAGCTCGCGACACTATCACTTTGCCACTCGCACTTCACAACTTAAAATTTACGTGATCGCCAAATCAAATTACATTTAGCAAATAACTAACATAATTGCGTTTCATGCACTCTTTCCAAACGCGGGCACTATTTTCTATCGTGCCTTGCCACGGACGAGAGGTTCAACGATACTGGCGTGGTGTAGTGAGTGATAGCCAACGCATACACAGCCTCCCTCCAACCCCAACCCCCCATCAACAAAATCTACATTCAATGAAACTGCGACCACTCATCTGTCTCATTCACTAACTAAGCCGTGTACGCTCGACGTGTACTACAGAGCTGAAAACTGCAAATCCCACCGCTCCACAGATAAGTGTGGGAGAGATTTCCAGTAAGCTGCCGACAAACTGCGGAAATATCACTCTCAAGCCCAGCTGTTCGCCTGGAATTTCCACTCTGCATGTTGCTGACCTACATTTGAGTCCCCTCAAGCAATTTGTTGCTGCGTCATTGTTGCATTCAATAATAATAATAAAAGAAAAGAAATCTCCCTCTCGATCCAGTTTATAGCATAGCAAAGCGAAACTTGTAACATTTGGTGTCAAGTGTGGGGTCTGAAGTCCATTTCGAAAGAAATTGTCCTCCACACATCATGTCGAATAGGAATACAACCAATAAGGCTGTGGGTAACTTAGGCCAAGCCACTTCTACCAATGATTTTCTAATGGCCTTAGCACAACAAATAACTCAACAAAGCCAACAACTTGCAGAAATGAATAATTTTATGCAGGATATTTCAGAGAGATTGAAGAAAGTGGAAATAAGTCACGCAGATACAGTACAGCACGCAATTGATGGACTAGCAAACTGTACCACACCAAATACTCTGGGTTTGCTGGAATGAATAGTGTGCTTATAGAAGAAAACCTTTTAGAGTTAAACAATGACGAGTCGATTCGTTCGCAACCCACTGGATCGCAGCAAGTCAAACCAAAGAAGGATAGTCCACCCGAAATGTTAGAAGATGCTGGAATTATGGAATCGTCAACGAGCCAACGGCATAATATTCCCACTGCTTCCACCGGTCTCCAGCCATACCAGCAGAAGAAGCCAACGACAATTCTAGAGTGTCCCATTCCAGCTGACCTTCCGTTAATTCCAATCCTTAAACCAGCCAGAATAGCGCCAACGCCCGAAGACTACGCTGGTAAGGAGCCCTGGAATACGTACCGACGACACTTTGATGCTGTTGCTCGCGCCAATGGGTGGTATGCTGAGCTGAAAGCTCTTTATATTGAGTCATATCTAACAGGCACAGCTCTCAATTTCTACGAAACTCTGTCTGAAACTTTGAAGCAGAACTTCCCAGCTCTGAGTCAAGCCATGTCCGAGAGATTCACGGACGAATATCAGCAATCCATAGCCCATATCCAACTTCGAGGACGGCTGCAGAGACCTCATGAAAGTCTAACGGAGTTCGCTACTGACGTTCAACGACTGACGTACCTGAGCTTTGGAAATTGTCCTGGAGGCTGTGGTAGTAGAATAGCATTGGGGCAGTTTCTAGATGGCATTGCTGACATGGTGACCCAGAGGCAGGTACGGGATCCCATACCCACGACCTTAGAAGAAGCCTTAGCCAAGGCCATACGTGTTGAAGCTAGCAGGGATGCCACTAGAATCAGTCGCCTTTACGTCCGTGTAGCTGATGTTAGAATCATGAATACCTCAAGTCGAAGAAGACCAAACAATACGTCAGCTCAGCAGTCGGGAAACTAGAACTGCTCGGTTTCCAGGAGCGCCAGCCGAGCCAAACACATTTTAAAGCTCCAGTCAACAACAACAGCTATAACACTATTCTGAAGAACGATATAGTCTCAAGGACAATATTACCTACCACCAAAAAGAAGCAAAACCTGGAACTCCAACAAGCTGCCAAAGGAGGTAAAAGTACATCGGGTATGAAAAGGCCCATAATCGAGAAAGGAATGAAAGGTAAGGTGAAGTGGTTTAATGTTCGACAGAGATATGGTTTCATCATCAGAGAAAGAGACAAAGAAGAAATATTTGTACATGCTAACAGCATTAAACGGAATAACCCAGAAAAATTGGTTCCGTCTCTTGCAGAAGGAGAAGAGGTGATTTTCGACCTCAAACTCGGAACCAGGAAGCTCGAAGCTATAAATGTTACTGGACCAGATGGTGAGTCAGTCAAAGGGAGTCGCTTTGCTAGAGACAGACAGTCGCATATTATTCGCCCTCCAGCTGCCTTCGACGACCTTTCACCCTTCAGAAGGTGCATACCAGAAGGCATCTCTGAATGCCCAATAAATATGTCTCATTTTTCTACCATGCCGAGCATCGTGCAACAGCCATCGATTTTGTCCAATGATGCTCTAGAAAATAGCTTGCCCAGCAGAACAAGGACGCCAGCTGTAATATCCGAAACTTTGTGTAGTGTGCCCGAGCTTGCTACCATTGAAGGAATCAGAAATTCACCATCTACTCCATCTGAAAGTCCTAGCCGTGGTATACCTTTAAACCCCTATCCACTGCCTTTTGGGGGCTAGAGTCAGTGGGGAAGGAGCCCCGAATGCCATTAAAGTTTATATAGGAGCAGCAGGATTTTCTAATAATTTGTGTATCGCAGGAAGCATTAACGGGATAGACTGTCCAATGATTGTGGATACTGGAGCCACTCAAACTATTGTCAGTCCACGAACGTTACATTTATCTGATTGCTATCCCAACCTCCATCCTACAAAGGCTGTTATCCAAATCGTAAGTGGCGAAATAATTTCTGTGGATGGAATGGCCGAAATTACCATAAGGCTGCATAAGTTCTACACTAAGCATCTTGTTTTCGTGGCACGGATTAAAGACGAATGCATTATTGGCATGGATTTCTTGGCGCAACACAACTGTATCCTCAACTTCAAAGATGGTCAGTTGAAAATTCACGAGGAAACTATTCCTTTCGAGCCACAACATCCCATTGATATCACCGCCCGAACAGTGAGCCCTTTAAACTTATTACCGGGACAGCACTATCTGGTCAAGCTGGCTTCTAACTATATTTGTGGGAACGTTACCATCAGTCCAAATGCAAAAAGACCTGAGGGATTGCAAATCATTCCCAGCCTTTCATCTGTGCATAACGGGGTCATATTGACACGAATTACTAATTAGTCCTTACAACCGATAAATCTGCCAGCAGCTACTTTGATTGGAGAAGTAGAATGTTCACCGGATGTAATATCAGCCAGCATGAAGTCACCCGAAAATGAGGAGATAATTGTGGAGGAGTTCGTACAGCTCATGCAAAGGTGTACAAAGGAATTAAACGAGATAGAAAGGACCCAATTGAGGGAATTACGAGGATGCTAAGAATGTTAAGCAACCACCCCGTCGAATTCCATTCTCTCGAAGGAGCGAAGCCGAGAAGCTACTCCAAGAGATGATACAGCAAAATGTCGTTCATCCATCGAAGAGCCCATGGAGTAGTCCAGTTGTTTTAGTGCGGAAAAAGGATGGCTCCATTAGATTTTGCATCGACTATAGGAGACTCAACGAACTAACCAAAAAGACTCCTTCCGCTTTAGGCGAATCGAAATGGTTCGCTACTCTGGACCCTCAGTCAGGATACTGGCAAGTGGAATTTGATGCAGCGGATCGGGAAAAGACTGCATTTAGTATAGGAAGTGGCTTATGGGAGTTCAGTGTTATGCCTTTCGGCCTCACAAATGCACCAGCCACTTTTCAAAGGCTCATGGAGTTAGTCTTGGAAGATATACCTTATACCATTTGCTTAGTTTATCTGGATGACATAATTGTACACAGGAAGACATTTGATGAGCTGATTCACCACCTTAACACAGTTCTCCAACGACTTCGCGTAGCGGGACTTAAGCTATCGCCTAGCAAATGCCCGCTCTGCCGAAAAAAGGTAAAATTCCTGGGCCATGTCATCTCAGGCGAAGGAATATCCGCCGACCCGGAAAAGATCACCGCCGTCCAAAATTGGCCCTGTCCGACCAACGAAAAGGGAGTCAAATTTTTCTTGGGATTATGCGCATACTACCGTCGATTCATAAAAGATTTTTCGGCAATAGCAAAACCTCTTACTAGCTTAACAGAGAAGAGGGCAAAATTTGATTGGGATGAGGGTTGCGAGACCGCTTTCATATCTCTCAAAGAGAAATTGACTTGTACACCTATTATGGCTCAACCAACAGAGGAGGGACTATTCATTCTGGACACGGATGCCAGCCAGTTTGCTTGGGGAGCGGTTTTATCGCAGGCTCAAGAGGGTGACGAGAAGGTAATCGAATACTATAGTAAAACGCTAAGTCGACCGGAAAGAAATTACTGCGTTACTCGGAAGGAGCTGCTAGCTGTAGTAAAGGCCGTCGCACATTCCCGGCCATACCTTCTCAGTCGTCGATTTCTTTTAAGAACTAATCATGCATCCCTTCACAGGCTTATGAATTTTCGGGAGCCCGAGGGCCAAATAGCTCGCTGGATTGAACGTCTGCAAGAGTTTGATTTCCAGATTCAACACCGACGTGGAAATAAGCACGGAAATGCTGATGCTATGTCTAGACGCCCCTGTCATCCTTCCAACTGCAGGTACTGTGAACGTCTTGAAGAAACACAGGAAGTGCTCACGCGAGTAGCAGTCATCCAGGACACTATCGGATTCGAGCAGGATAACGACGAAAAATTGGGAATCATTAAAACTTGGCTCAAGGATGCAGAGAGACCACCGCGAGAACAAATTATCCATCTTCATCCTACAATAAAAGCGTACTGGGCAATGTGGGACTCGCAACTACTGAAGGGGGATATAGCATGCAGAATTTTTACAAATGCGGGCGGAACACACCATCAAATACTGCTACCTGCCTCTAAGAGGACAGAAGTATTATCTCAGCTCCACGATAGTCCATCTGGTGGTCACTTAGGAATCTATAAGACCACGGCTAAAGTTAAAGCGACGTAGTACTAGGTAGGCTGTACTCAGGATATAAAAAACTGGTGCCAGCAATGCGAGACTTGTCAGCGCAGAAAAGGGCCAATTCCGAGAACCAGAGCAAGGCTTCAAGTCTTCAACGTCGGCGCCCCATTCGAACGGATAGGAGTCGATGTCCTGGGACCACTTCCAACCACTACCAGAGGGAACCGATACATCCTAGTAGTAATGGACTACTTCACGAAATGGCCAGAGGCCATTGCAATGGCAGATCAAACTACTAACACAGTCGCAGAGGCTTTAATTGAGCACGTATTTTCTCGATTCGGAATGCCACTCCAAATTCATTCTGACCAAGGCAGAAATTTCGAGTCAGTATTATTTCGGGATATTTTAAGGAGATGTGGAATTGATAAAACACGTACCACCCCATTGCATCCCCAATCTGACGGTATGGTTGAACGATTCAACCGAACCATACTTGCTTATCTAGCCAAATACATCGATGAAAATCAAAGGGACTGGGACAGTCATTTACCACTGTTATTACTGTCATACCGGTCAGCTGTCCACAGTAGCACGCTTCATACTCCTGCTATGCTTACCTTTGGAAGGGAGTTGAGGCTACCTGTAGAGCTACATACCGGAATACCACCAGATCAGGAGTCTACAAATTAATATCTGAGCCATTTCAAGGAAAGATTAAACGCTATCTATCAGTTTAATCGAAAGCAACTGGAGAAAACGAGCCAGAGCATGAAATCAAGATATGACTTATCAGCGCGAGCCAACCCTTTCAAAGTCGGAGACTCGGTGTGGCTATATTAACCCAAGAGGAGAAAGGGTAGGTGTCCCAAGCTACAGTGCGACTGGCAAGGTCCTTATACTATAATCAAACAACCCAGTGAGGTAACCTACGGAATGCAAAGAGACGGGAAGAAAAATGTTCAAATTGTGCACAGGAATCGCCTCTCACCTTACCACGGACCTAATCCTAACCCTTAAACCAAGACGAATAGAGTTGAAATCCACCAAACGTGCGCGTATATGGCAACGCGCGGGAATGCCAACATATAAGGCGAGTCGAGGCGCCTACAAATAACCTCAGAGTTCCTGAGTTGGGCCGTCACGAATTTAAGATCGCAATCGCGGGAGGAAATGCCAACAGCTCTTCCCCAACATAAAAAAAATACAGCAAATGATCTTTAGCAGCTTTGCTTGAAACTAGAATTCGAGTACCATACCAGCAAACCGAAGGGTAATTAATCACCTTCGCGAGCATTTGCTTGAACGTCATCAAGAAATACAACGAAAACAAAATTATGTACATCCTAAAGGAAGCTAAATAAAATCTAAAATAGGTTAATAATGATAAAAGAAAAAAAAAGCAAAGCACAAGGAAAAAGTAAATGAAAATGAAGTAAAATTTGGAATATACCTGCGTAACTATTCTTGTAATTTGTCTGTCTTATTTTGTCTAATCCTTTTTTTTGTTTTTTTTTATTGCATTTTTCACGAGCTTCACTCCATCGGCCCGGCATCCATGATCTCACCAAAAGTGAGCCCAGTAGCTGCATACTTGTTCAAGGATGTGTCATCATTTTCCCTACATCCGGATCCGTAATGATAACCTGTGGAGCTGAGGGCAGCTCCTCCTTTTCAGTGGGGGATAGTGTTGCATTGCGCTAAAACAAATTGAAAAAAATATATCAGCGAAATAGAAAAAACACATATAATCTAAAACAATAAACATCAGTTGAAACTTGCCTGACGTAAAGGATTGACAGCTCTTGAATCGAGAGTCCAACTGCCAGCTGGAAAATACGAAAATAATCTGACTCTGAAATGAACTATTTTAAGGTATATTAGTACAAGCTAAAGGTCAAAACAAAATGTAATAATTATAAAATTATTTAATTAAGTTAAGTGAATTCGGCGAAATGCAATTTTGTGAAAGATTTTCAAAAGAACGATTTACCTAATAATTATAGGAACTAATTAGGAAGGCAACGATCGAACCCTAGTCCTTCCGGCACGATGATGTTTTTAGATGACAATGGGATATAAAATAGAGCGGAATCGGATCACAGTCTCTTCTTTTTTTCATCTTGTGATTGTTAGTTAGCCAGTGGAAAGAAGTTAGAAATCAAAAATTTGTTTTGTATAAATTAGAAATAATTAAAAGCTGTTTTTAGTATCAGAGAAAAATCGTGTGTTTTATTAATCAGAGGTGTTCTATTCTTGCATGAAGCAATCGTAGTTTTTGGTTACGGATTTCGGTGAGTACCTGTTATTATTCGACAATGACATAGAGGTGTGAACCGTTGGGCGTTTGTGCATGGTCCGCCATCCCGGACGCAGGCCCTGATATCCGAAACAGTGGAGTCTTAAAGAATGTCAAGAACTGAATTTGAAATTCTATCGGCACTTACGAATGCAGAAAGAAGTCATGTGTGTAACACAGAATAGCTAATCGCACTAAACAAAAAAAAATGTAGTTCCAATAGAATTATTTATTTTTCCATTTGCGCGAGCTTTGTAAAAGATTACTATTTTATAGCTAAAATACGGAAATTTAAATCTTCCTTAATTTTATTAGCGGTGTATTTTATTGCAATATTTTTTTTAATCGCTGCTTTTGAATAAATATTTGGAGCCTCAAAAGCTCTGGAGTTTGGAGCTTTCACTTCCCCGCATTAGCACGAAAATCGCCACCAACACAATACACCCACATACATGCATATCCACAAGTAAAAGAAAGAAGAGAGAGCCATCTAAAACGAAAAAAAAGAAGGAGAAACTAAGTGTTATACTCACCTATTATCCGCCATCTTGCACTGGCATACCCGAAATTCCACGGCGAAATAAATCTTGATGCAGCAGCTCCCGGGATGAAAGCCATCAGCTTGTGAAACACCAAGAAGCACGTCTATCCATTGTAACCGTTCCCTGCTTGGCGCCCAACAAGCCATATATCCACTGGGTCACCCACAGGTGAGGCCAGGCCGCACAAGAAGCTATCACACCAGCCCGAAAGTCTAAGTTTCCAGCTCGCGTCACTATCACTTTATCACTCGCACTTCACAACTTAAAATTTACGTGATCGCCAAATCAGTAATTACATTTAGCAAATAATTTACATAATTACGTTTCATGCACTCTTTCCAAACGCGGGCACTATTTTCTATCGTGTCTTGCCACGGACGAGAGGTTCAACGATACTGGCGTGGTGTAGTGAGTGTAGCCAACGCTTACACAGCCTCCCTCCGACCCCAACCTCCCATCAACAAAATCTACATTCAATGAAACTGCGACCACTCATCTGTTTCATTCACTAACTACGCCGTGTACGCTCGACGTGTACTACAGAGCTGAAAACTGCAAATCCCACCGCTCCACAGATAAGTGTGGGTGAGATTTCCAGTAAGCTGCCGACAAACTGCGGAAATATCACTCTCACGCCCAGCTGTTCGCCTGGAATTTCCACTCTGCATGTTGCTGACCTACCCCTCAAGCAATTTGTTGCTGCGTCATTGTTGCATTCAATAATAATAATAATAAAAGAAAAGAAATCTCCCTCTCGATCCAGTTTATAGCATAGCAAAGCCAAACTTGTAACAATATTCAAAGTGCTAAAATTCTAAATTGTGCGAAAGCTCGCAAAATTTACACCTCGAGACGATGAAAACGGTAATTCGCCAAGCTGTAATACATCGCATGATACCATCATGCAATGTATTGGAGCAGGCCCGCAAAATGCAAAAATTCCATGAAAATTTTGCGCGAAAACAAGATATTCTTTCTACCTAGAAAGGTTACACACACACCCGTACTCCGGCAGTAGCACCAGCGCTAACTTGCATTTAAAATTCCAAAAAACGTAAAATGTTCGCCTAGCGGTGGGCACAAAAGACACGAACCGAGCCGGTGGAGAACGAAGGCGCACGTCTGTCGGTCGGTCGGAAGACAGAACGGCTAAATTGGAGAGACTGCGATGGGCAGTCTGGGCAATCGACTTTTAAAACTCGAGCAGTTAACTACAAGCAGAGCGCGCCGTTCCGTTTGGGAGCTGAAGAAATTTTTGCTATGCGTTTTTCTTTTGTTGAGTTGTCAGTTCTCTGGTCGGTTAAATTGTCTTGTTCTCGCGAATCGGGGTCGTAAAAAGTTCGAGAGGTCGTTTCGGCGGTGAAGATTTTGTGAAAAACTTACGTTGAAATCTCACTTGGATTACCTGAGTTTCCTGTAGATGATAGATAAATTTATGTGCGACCTGTGAAATAAAGATAATAGATTTTAGTTCTTTTTGTGCAAAAGTTTCAATTATTTGAGAAAAGGGTTACATGAAAATTTCATTACGCGATAAGCAATAGAATTTTTTTTTTTTTTGTATTTCATTCGCATTTCCCGAACTTTCCATCGAATGGTGTGCAATCTGTGAACTAAAGATATTAGATTTTAGTTCTCTGTGCAAAAGTTTACAATTATTCGTGAAAAACTTACGTGGAAATCTCATATAGATTATCGGAGTTTCCTTGTAAATGGTTAAATGATTTGCGATCTGTGAAATAGAGATAACAGATTTTAATTACAATTATGTGAAATATTCAACTATTTGAGAAAAACTTACGTGGAAATCTCATTTGGATTACCTGAGTTTCCCTGTGAATGATCAAATGATGTGCGTTCTGTGAAATAAAGATAATAGATTTTAGTTCTTTTTGTGCAAAAGTTTCAATTATTTGAGAAAAAGCTTACGTGAAAATTTCATTACGCGATAAGCAATAGAATGTTTTTTTTTAATTTAATATGCATTTCCCGAACTTTCCATCGAATGATGAGCAATCTGTAAAGTAAAAATATTAGATTTTAGTTCTCTTTGTGCAAAAGTTTACAATCATTTGTGAAAAACTTACGTGGAAATCTCATATGGATTGTCGGAGTTTCCTTGTAAATGATTACACGATGTGCGATTTGTAGAATAGAGATAACAGATTTTAATTATATTTGTGTGAAATATTCAATTATTTGAGAAAGACTTACGTGGAAATCTCATTTGAATTACCTGAGTTTCCCGGTAAATGATTAATTGTTGTGCGATCTGTGAAGTAAAGATAACAGATTTTAATTATAGTTATGTGAAATATTCAATTATTTGAGAAAGACTTATGTGGATATCTCACTTGGATTACCTGAGTCTCCTTGTAAATGATTAATTGTTGTGCGATCTGTGAAATAGAAATAACAGATTTTAATTATAGTTATATGAAATATTTAATTATTTGAGAAAAACTTACGTGGAAATCTTACTTGGATTACCTGAATCTCCCTGTAAATGATAAAACGATGTGCGATCTGTGAAATGAAGGTAACCGATGTTTGTTCTATTTGTGCCAACTTCGACTTATTTGGAAAAAGGAAAATTACGCGAAGATTCCATTACGCGATAAGCATTAGCGATTTCTTTGATATATCATATGAATTCCTGGAACTTTCCATCAAACGATGTGCCATCTGTGAGATAGGGATAAACGAATTTAATTCTATTTGCGCAAAAGTTTTCATTTATTTCAGAAAAGTTTACGTGAAAGTTTCATTACGCGATAGCGATAATGATTTGTTCATCTGAATTCCCTGCGTTCTCTAGTAAATGATGCGCGACCTGCGAATTAAATATAAAAGATTTTGATTTCTTTTGTGCAAAATTTCGATCGTTAGAGGAAAGCTTACGT
This sequence comes from Dioctria rufipes, assembly GCA_963924295.1. NCBI lineage: Eukaryota > Metazoa > Arthropoda > Insecta > Diptera > Asilidae > Dioctria > Dioctria rufipes. The sequence goes on along the minus strand of CAWUPM010001118.1, from coordinate 183,702 downwards.
GAACCTCCTGAATGTTTCCCGCATATGGCCTGCGATCTACGAGGTAAAAACAAAAGGTTTTAATTTAATTTGTGCAACATTTCTAAAGCCGGCAGTATGCTTACGGAAGATCGCATTATGCGCTAAATTAATAACGATTTCGTCATCCGACTTTCCTGAAAATTAAGCGGAAAATCGATAGAGTGTCATATGGTGTGATAAGCAGATATTTGGGCAATTTTACCTGGGATACGTCTGTATAAAAGGTTCCTAAATCAAAGGAAGGAAAAGGGCAGGAGGAAGAAAAGAGGTGACAAAAAGTGGTGAAAAAAGTGCAGATTAGGGTTTGACCGCCGCCTGGCGCTGCCACCGATGTAAGGTAAAGTTAGTTAAGTTAATTTGCATGCTGAGACCCTTCTGGTCCTATTTTAATACGATTTTCCACTTTTGATCTAAACTATTTGTAAAACATACAACTTAGTATTAAGCTTCTATAGAGTAGGGCTCGAGCGAATAGGTAGGTCACACAATCAATGTGTCGTGTCCCAAAGAAAACAAATAGCGGAAAACCGAATAATTAACAACGCTCGAATTTCAAATATGTAAATCTTTATTTCACTCAAACAAACTGACCTATCTTAACAATGTTAAAAAAAAGTCACGACCCGCACTCTTAATTTTACGCTAACTGAAAAAACGCGACTCTAAACTGAACGCTGAACGGCGAGACAGACCAGTCATTGGTCTTTTATGAACCGATACTCAGAAGTAAGCTTTCTTTGCTCACAACGCGGATGTAAACAAACGACAACAACCTTGTCGTTTGTTCTACCGGTTGCAGCACCTGATTCGCTTAGTAGTAAACAATCGCCTTACATAATAATTACCACGCGAGGTTAATTATTATTGTAATCGTCGATTGCTCCACTAAGCGCTCATCGGAGCCAGCTGTTCGGCTAATCAGCAAAATAACCGACAGTAGCAGAACAATACCGTGCGAGGTTATTGTTTAGCAATTGCTGATTATTTCGCTAGAATGCGCCCTTGGCTGCTGGAAGAAGAATCTTCCTTATATTGGGCCATAACAAATGTTTTGTTGGCTAATTCTTAAGACTTTGTGAACGAGCTAGTTAGCCCAATGAAGATATGATGTGCTAATTCTGTATTAACAGCAAAGGACGTGGTCAAATCAGTGAATGGAGCACTGAATAAAGAATTATATAACTTCACTTCGCTGTCTCTCGTAATTAATTCTTCTCCCTTTGCTTCTTTTGTTGTGTTTTGGGTTTTTTTTTTTGCAGCTCGCTTTACCGACACTGATGACATCGGAGTCCCTCACAAACTTGCCACAGTTCATAGTATCGACATGCTAGCGTAGGCATCCCATGTGTGGTGGGGCTGTCATGGGGTGAGACGCCTGAGCACGCACACACAACCACCCAATGGGGCTAAGATTTTTTTTGCACTACGACGTCTTAGCCAGGGTGGATGGGTGCGATAGGCCCGTCCACGTCCAGTCAGGACTACATTATCATCGGGAGTCCACGCTCTCTCTCTCAATCTCTGCATTTACCTGTCTCCGGGTGTTAACCACTAGTTCGGCGTTGCTGTGGTCTTTCGTTCTGTTCCTCTTTCAGAATTTGATAAAATAAGTTTTCTTTTTTCTAGGCTTTTAGGTTCCACAAGGAGAAGGAAGCCTGCTTAGATCTTTTTTTCTGTCCGTCGGCAGTCATACACACGACTTCCTTTTTTTTATTGTCCGTCCGTCTGTCCGGTCAAATATGTTACCTCTAAGTGCACAGCTTTACAAGCATTGAAGGGTTGTGGGTTTCAAGAACCACCCAAAGCCGGCTGATTGCTAGCGGCATACTCGCTTTGCAGCCACCCACGCATATTCGGGACATGAATTTTTTAACAAGATGTGTTGGATGCAGTATCTACATATACCCAGGTAGAAGTGGTTATAAGTAGATCTGTCGCCTGGCAAGCTCTGTTGTTACATAATGTGGTCCGGATTGGGTGCACCAACTTCACTAATTGGAAGGCATCTTAGTTCCCCTTCAATATTTTCCGGCTGGATTGAGATTCCGGTATGATCTATGCACAGTTTCACCTTTGGAGAAATGATTTTCCTAGAATGAATCGTTTCGGTAAAACATTTGATGGAACTACATGTAAATCCTCTTCGAACTCGTAGCCATCGACGTTGATTTTCGCCTTGAACGATCCCAAGGCCGTGATATTTCCTGAACCTACTCCTCTGAATATTATGGGGTTCGAAATGCCTGGTCGTCCTACCAACTCGTATCCATCTTCTCTTGCAAAGCTCACGTCACTTCCAGTATCAATTAATGATTTGTCTCCAATGTCGTTGATGCGTACTTCTTTATTTGATTCTTCCAGCGTACCTTTGTTGGATACAGGCGACTTTGTTTTCAACTCTAGGCTTCCTTTTCTTTGTACATTCATAACTTTTGTGTCCGAAAGCATTGCAATTTAAACATTGGGGTCCATCACTCTTTCTAGGACAGGATCTATACTGGTGACCTCGTTTCCCTCATGAATAGCATGATGGCTTGTCTGGTTGATTCCCGTTAAAGGTTTTCGCTACTGTGTGAACCTCCCGTTTTTTGTTTTTTTCTGCAAACTTTACGCTCGTATATCCGAAACTTTTCTTTAAATTCAATGAGGTTAGTCGCACCATACAGTATCAATTTGCATTATTCGTCGTCTTCGATACCATTCATGGTGTACGTTATGATGGATTGCTCGTCCAGTTTTGACCGGCTTTCCAACTCACGTATAGCTAAAAAGAATTCATAATATGATTCGTTAGCCAGCTTCTTTCTCTTTGCCAATCTAGCTTGCAGCTCTGCAACATTTTCTTTCGGTTCGAAATCTCTCAACAAAAAGTTCTTAAATACCATCCACGAGTCCAACTTCTCCTCGCTTCTCAATGCTATTTTCTCCGTGCCCCTTAACAGTCATTTCGCATAAACAATTTGTTGCTGTTCGGTCCAAGCAAATATTTCCGCTGAACCTTCTAAATCGTTTAGGAATTTTATGACGGTATAATCATTCTTGCCATCGAAGGTGTTCATGGATTCCTCGACATCTGTAAATGTCAAATTTAATTGGGCCCCAGGGAACACGCTATGGCCTATCATCGTAGAAGAACTGGTTGTGGTACTTGTCGTCGGAGTGATGGGATTGTTTTGTGTGACAGTTTCGCGTTCCAACACTGACTGCACTCGTGAAGTATCTTCATCTCGTTTTGCAAGTAATTCGTGACAGGCTTTAACGGATTCGTTGCTATCCTTTAAGGCTTGTTTTAATTCGCGGACCAAATTGAGGTAGCTTTCTTCTTCATCACTACTATTTTCTAAATGGCTTTGCCTTTGTGACTTCGCTTTATTTTTCCCCATCAGATATTGCAAACTGAGCTTACTTTGGTACTTAATTTATTGCGCTTTTTCTAATTTATACTTGTGCTTGAAGGCAAACACTTAAAACTTTCGGTAATAAAGTTGTATAATAATTGACTTGTGATTAATCCTGTAACACCCAAGTCGTTATTTAATTTAAGAACCAATATCAACCAATATAATTTTGTATAATTTAATTATTTTCACCTATCAGGTTCTAATGTGGAACAACGACTCTTTTAGTTAATTATGCAGAATCATAGCAAAAAAAATTAATTCAGTGAAACAATTATTGAAATCGGATAAAAAATGACGAAGTTATAGCGATTTTAGTGCTGCATTCTCAAAAACGCGCTCTAACATGAACGATCGACTGATGACGTCACGATTCACAAGACAATTCGCGGTCTAGCGCAGTGCGAGTGTAGTTGCTGCACCGCCGTGATAGAAAGCGCTCGGGATTGGATTTTTTTGGATTTATTTCATAAAATGTCGTCTTATAAATATTATATTGTACAGACTGGCATCGTGCGTATTGTGTATCGTGACGTCATCACCAGATTCGCGGGCCGCGGCCGTTTTCAATTTCCGTTGTTTTAAGCTTAAATAACTTTGTCCTTTTTTGACGGATTTGAGTCATTCAAAAAGAAATATACCCAGAAATGTATATTGCTTTTACTCTGATATATTAAATTTGAATATCTTGTAGTAAGATTGTTCTCCATTATTTAAATAATGGCAACAAATTTCTATTATTATTCGAAGACTTTTCCATTCATTCCTATTATGTTCATTTGTTTGACACCACTGTTATGTTCTTGTAATTTTCACTTTGTCGATTCTTGTGTAATAATTAATTACTCAGTCAGTGATTGAAGTTGAATATGCTAACTTACCACAGCCTCTTGGTCACTAAGTTATTTATGTCATAACAATTTTCCATGCAGCACATTGTAACTTCGTTGTTTATCATCAATGTTAAATTTATTGTTAAATCCGTTCGTTCAAAGCACTTGAAACTTTACCAATACAATTTGATAATATCCAGCACTTGACAATTTGTCGATTACGTTTGATAACTCCCAGCAAAGCTTAGTCCTCCCTCTCCCAAGTAAATATAATTATTTCTCTTGTGGAAGGGGAAATCCACACACACTCGCTCAGCTCGTTAATTATTTCTTGCATGCACGTCAGAAATAATAATTCACTCACTTACCTCTTTCTAGCGTTAGTGATTTGCCCACTAAATTTCCTCTCCTTATTTTTCGGCTCCCTATGCTACGTTTGTCTGAGCTCATCATACTTGATGCTACCCATAACGATGAGTAGGAACAGCCACTGCTGGAAAAGGTAACGCTGAAGGCGCAAATAGATACGTGAAATTCGACCCGTTCTATTCATAGCGTGTCTCTCCTGTTATTAAATTCATGAGAGTGTCCTTTATTGCAGGTGATACATAAAGTTGTTCGACTGTAACTCTCTTCTGCGCTGAGCACAGGAAAATAAAAAAACAATATATAGTAAACTAATATATGTTCGGAAGCGGTCATGGACTCTATGCAACCATTAGCTTTCCCTTTAGCTGACACACTAAACTTCGTGCCTCTCTGGCAAAACACTCGTTGGAATGCACGCACTTGAAAACACCTTGATTTCACAACCAAGTTAGTGAGACCTAATCCACCTATCTTGACTGGCAGGCAAAGCGTGCTTTCAGCAACCCATCGTCTTCCGCACCAAAAGGCGTCTATCGCTTTTGCTTGAAGAAGACCTACGAAGCCTTCATCAAACGTCTCAGACTTTAGATGGACGAGGTAATCAAATAGTTTATCACGACTGACCTTCCCATTAGGGATAAAGGAAACAGTTGACTACGCCATGAGTTAACAGCTCTAGAGAGTTTCTTAAGAGCAATGCGGCTATTATTTGATTCACTCTCGCATCCGATATATACACCTAAATACTTCAGGCAAGTATTAGTCCATTGGATGTTCAGTGGAGTATCTGCACAATCTCTCCACCTTCCACACCACAAGGCTTGACTCTTGCTAAGGTTGATTTAGCGCCCGCTATATGTTCGTACTGTTCGAAAACAGCACGAACGACCGGAAAAGCTTCATCTCTTGTCACGAAAATAGAAAGGTCACCATATGCCAACATAAGAGGCCTCACATTGGTATATGGTAGATGCACTGAATATTGTCCGAGAACTCGACGAAGACTCACCAGTAGCGGCTCCAACGAAAGATCATAAAGCATACCCGACAATGGACAGCCCTGTCTGATACCTCGATGAAACGATATAGGAGCAAGAACCTGTCCTTGATACTTAATCAAAATCGCTGAATCTCTACAGAGTTTACCGACGATATCGAGCCACATGGGCGGGAGCCCAAATGCCTCGAGAGCAGTCAGCAGATACTCGTCCGAGGCGCTAGCAAAAGCCTTTTGCTGGTCAAGAGAAATCATGGCCATTTGTGTACCTGTCTGTTCATGGTAGGCAAACAAGTGTTTGGCTACCGCGATGTTGTCGTAGATACTGCGACCAGGAACACAATAGGACTGTTCCGAGTGTATTACTGAAGTAATCACTGAACAGAGTGTCGCCCCTAATGTTTTGCAGACGATTTTGTGGTCCACATTGCATAGGGTTACTGGTCTCTAGTTTCCCATCCTCTGCAAATCTCCTTTCTTTGGAATCAATCGCATTACAGACCTCCTCCAACTAGAAGGAAAGTCTGAATGAGTCCCAACCGCCGAATTGAAGACTTCTAAAAGGTCAGGAATTAATAAAACGTATGAAGAATTCTGGAGTCAAGCCGTCATAACCAGGTGCAGTGTGTCGCCTTAGATCCTTTGTCGCAGCGATCAAATCCTCGAATGAGATTACTGTATTCAGGAGCTCCTTGCTGTCTTCAAAGAAAGTGTATTCTCAAGCAATTCATGAGTGGTCGAGGATGTTGTCGACGTCGATTCACAGTAGAGACTACTGTAGTAGTCTCGAATAATCTCGGATAGCTGTTGTCCGTTGAGACCCTCGTCCCCAATTTTAATTGAATTGGCGCGAACCTTTCCATGAACCTTCCCGAATCTCCCAAGGAAATTCGCGAGGTATTCATCTTGGGCTCGAATAGGGACCCGCGAAAACACGACCTTCGTGGGCTTCGCTTTTAGTGGGAACGGAACGAGGTGTCTACCCTCCACCTCGATGCCCTCAAGCATGAGCTTGGTAGTGCTTTCGAGGGCCTTGGAGTACACCTCGACCATTCCTCCAGCTATAATCCCCATAGAAAGTAGCTGCTCACAGGAGATGACGCGGAAGATTGCCTTCAGGTCTGCAGTCTGAGGACATCATCTGATGTGCTCCAACTGCATCCCGTAGCTCTCCTCCTGCCATCTCCCGTCCAAGAAGCCCTGGGGACCCGCAATGGTCTTGGGCCGAGGCTTACCTGCGTCCAATGGGGCTGGACGAGGAGTGATGCCTTTGCTCTGAATTTCAATGGTACTATTGTTCCTGGAACCACCCATTAACTGGGCATACGAAATCCCTGGCACTACATGTTGGGGTCACAGTAATGCTGCTGGTCCTACTGGCTGCCTCTTGGAGGCGCTTGAAGAAAGCGGTGACCTCATTACCAAGCCGTCGGGCTTTCGTGCTGACGACGAAGCCTTTTGGACGACTTCCTTCAGGGTAGGATGCTATCCTCGAGTCGAAAATGTCGACTCAGCATTTTCTGAAACTGCAGTTACAGATTCTGCAGTAATATCTTGAGTTTTTGGAGTCTGGAGCAACAGACTCTTCTTGGGCAGTCGCACTTTTCTTGGCATTTGCCTTGGCCTCTTCACTTGGGCCCTTAATGGCCTTTTCTGTGGGCCCTTGGGGTTTTTCATAGAAGAAGAAGAAGAAGAACTATTTTTGTTCTTCTTCCTCCTTCCTTTCAATTTGAGGGGATCATCATTCCCCCAGACTTGTTGCTGCTCGAGTTCATTGTGAGCGCGGCAGAGTAAATTAGAGTTATGTTTTTATTATAAGCTTTATTCTTTTACTTGTTGTTACGCTCTCGAAAGCTGTTGGTTTTAGTTTTATTTATGATGTTGAATTGCCGTATAAAAGTGTTGATTCTGCTCCGATTTCCAAATTCAGCACAAAACATCTCGGAAGTCTCGGAGTCAGAAAATGGGAAAGCTCTCCCGCAATGGTTGAGGTGGCAACGCGCTAGAGGAGTTCGACACAAATCCAATGCGACAAACAAGAATAATCCAACGGTACGGGCATTCCTCCATCATCAGGTGACTGCATGAATTGCAAGATTAGCAAAGATTGGTGTAATCTATTGTAAGCACTGGTATTCTAAATCCCATTTGTAAACATATATACACATGTATCTATAAATCTATTACCCAAGCCGTACAATCATAGCATGTCAATTTCTAATAAATTCTCCTTATGAGATGATAACCAATAGCTAAGTAACTAGTTAAGTCAAATAATACGAAGCTGTAATCGCAGAGCCACCTAGCCGTTTATATATAAAGAACAAAGAAAAGTTTGGGTACAGGAAGGGGAAAACAGTTGGTGTGAACCTCTTCTCCTTATGGGTCTGTTAAAAACAAAAAAAAACGCACAGGGTAGTGCGAGACATATTCCAGACTCCTTATTAGTAAATCCTCGGAAAAGGGGAAATTCCTAACAAACAACACAAACAATAATGAGCTTGATTTATAACGCAAACAATAATGAATTTGATTAATAATAAACATAATACTTTCATAAAAGCAATAATGAACTTGATCTATAATAAACATAATAATTTCATAAAAGCACCCCGCAAAATATGCAATAATGAACTTGTGATAACACTATCTAAACACAACATAACAACAGAATAACAATTCCACAAAATGTATCAAACTACAGTACAGTCAGATAACTAATGTTAGTTGCTTGAGGCCACGAGGTCGTATTACTTAATTGTTTGGGCATTATAATGCCATATTCTTTGCTAACTGTGAAGTCCATATTGATCTCCTTATCTTGAAGTTATACGTAATAAAGAGAATACCAGTAACGTTGAGTGAAGCGTTTTCCTTCATATTTGTGGTACCATCCCCACAGGTTTCGTGATCTCACCTTCCCTTGGTAAAAGATCACGTGGCGCCCTATTTGTGTTGAATGTGTGTGTATGTGTCCTATTTAGGCTTCATCAACCAACCCCCCCAACTCCTGAGCTAGTGCGTACGTGCCAGAGGAGCACGTAACAAATTTTTGGCGCCCAACGTGGGGCCAGATTGAAGAAAGAATTCCTAAGAATCATGGGAATGGCCATATTAAAGGCCGTGTAAAGTTATTATAATTGTATACAGGCAGAAAATTGCTACAAGTTGCTACGGGCAGGAGTGTGGTAATATACCACGGAAAATTTTGTACTTTGTACTTTAGATCGTGAAGCTTTGTGGTGTTGCTACTTCCAAGTAGTTGGAGCTAATACGAATTTACCGCATTATTTTAATTTTTTTTTTAGCTGTCCATATGTAGCTGTGTATACACACTGATTTAATACAAGAGCCTTGCGACCGTAATTGTGTGCGACAATAAGCAATATTGTCAGCATAAGCAGCTGTAGCTGTGCGGTGGCCTAGTAAGCTGCAATTAGCAGGAAACTGTCACAGTGAGGTGTGCCACGGTAGGATGTTTAGCTGTCCAGCAGGTACTCACGTAGCAGCGTACTGAGTACGTCTACCTAAGTTGAAGGATGGGTTGCTCCCAGGTAATAGACGAGTGAAGTTGAGGGTATTCTGTTGAGTAGGAGATATCCAGGTGCGTACCTCTGTGTCTTACAGTTTCTTCATAACGAGAAATATCGTGTTCATATTGATTAATATCTTTGATTGAGGAGTTACACTTGCATTGACCAACCATACTTTTGCTTGGTCCTATTAATAAATTATATTGAAGTACAATTTTTTTTGAAACATTGAACATTAAATTTTATTATTATATTGTCTCAATTATATTGATGATTATTTTAGATGACATACATATAAATAGGCATGTCATACTATGGATATACGAATATTCCGCCAATACTATTTGTTTAGTTGGAGCGAAAGAAGATTATATTGGAATATACATTTTTTTGTGCTTTGCTAATATATTAAGATATAGTGCTCATCCTACGTTATTCGGATCAACCTTCCTTCTATTGCAGCGCTTACGTTGAGTAGGTATGGAATAAGCACATTTTTGATCGTCGCACTATCCGCCTCGTAGGATATAGTGCGTGAAATTATTCCTGAAAAACTAACAATTTATTGTCGATTGTGTTCTTGTATTGCTAACGAGTGGCTTTCGGCTATTTGGGGTTAAGTGTAATTTGTTTTTATTACTGTTACGTGTTCCAGTTAGTAGTATTCCGTATTGGGATGTGCACCCATAGTTTCATAGGTTTACCTATATACACCACTCGATAAATTGTAGTATTCTGGTTAGGTATAGCTGCTCACAGTAAACAAATTAGAGTTTTTTTTTGCTGAGAAGATATTCAATAGGTGAGCAGCACTCTACGACAAGGGTACTTTGTACAAATTATAGATACAGATAACCGTAATTGACCAAGCTGGTTCATCTGGGGGACCATTATTCTATTGAAAGAGGATCATTGTTCGATAATTGGAGGAAAATTGGAGTTTGTTTTGTTATTATTATAATAAATCGTCAGAAAGGTATAGGCTGAGCCACCTGCCTAATACAGCCATTTGAAGTTATTGGGCTGTGCATATATCAACGATTAATACCTGCATTTATCGTATATCAGCTTTTTGTATATTTAAGTGAAAGGCAAAATGGAAGTGAACCAGGAAGAATTCGCTTATGAGCTTAACATTAGGGGTATTCAGACTGGCAAGGTGGACGATATGAGGGGAAGTCTTCGCTCCGCGTTAAGGGCAGAGAAGCTCGGACAGTCCTTAGTAATTGACCCATATCCCTTTGATTTCGAGGAAGATGCGGACGTAGTCGAGAAAAAATTAGAAGAAATCAAAAACTTGGTTAAGGAGTTCGACGATGATTGCAACTCAGCGGAATATAAGAAGGCGCTGACAAAAATCGAATGGGCTCTTTCTAGGTTAGGTAGGTGCCGAGCTGTGGGAGAGGACCAACGACAACAGAAAAGTAGCTTAAATCAAGGGTTGGTACTGGCATTAGGTTCTCTCCAGGTCAAAGCCGAGGTGGAAGAAATAGACAGCGAAGATTCCGACCAAGAAGAAGAACCGTCGGTGTCGGCAGATACGCCATTATCATCGGGAGGGCAACCACTGACAGCAACATCAGTTATTCAAACCTCACGTTCTAAAGTGTCCACCTATAAATGGGGACTTCAATTTTCCGGAGAACATACTCAGTCATTAAACTCGTTCCTCGAGAGGGTTGAAGAGGTGAGTGAAGCCAGAGGTGTCAGCAAGACTCAATTGTTCCGCTCCTCCTTAGATTTATTCACGGGTAAAGCTCTTATCTGGTATAGAGCAAATAAAGGCAAGGTTAAATCATGGTCAGATCTGGTGAAAGAGTTAAGGAAAGAGTTTCTACCACCGGACTACGACGACAGGTTGCTAGAAGAAATAAAACGTAGAACACAAAGGAAAGAAGAAAGTATCGCGGTTATAATTAGTTTATTTTCTAGATTGAGTATACCTATGTCTGAATTACAGCAGTTAAACATATTAAAATTCAATGTTAGCCCATTTTACCAGTCGCTGTTGGACTAATGGAGGCAAACACGACGCAAGATCTCGTAGATTTGGGTCGCAGGTTAGAATCTGTCCGAGTATCAGTCGAAGCTTTTGCTCCACCACCTAGTAGGCGTAGCGCTCAGCTGCTCGAGCCTGACTTGGCTTACGCATCGACGAATCAACCCGCGGTAGCTGAAATACGCCCAGTGCATAATAATCAGAATCCTAGAAGGCCTATAAGGTGTTTTAAATGTGGCCGTGAAGGACATTTAGCCAGGTTTTGCAGAACAATGCGGTACAATAATTCTACTAATAGGCAGTACGATAATGCTAATGTAAGAAATAATTGTCCCAACTGTAATGGTCAAAGGAGTACACCAGGTACGAGTCGTAATGCTAGTGGTGCGAACACGGAACTCAACGCTGAAACGGGAAACGGACCCAGAGCCCAACGATAGGCGGCAAGCTGAGCTCGTGTACGCCACAGAAAGCCGCAACAAATAAGAAGTCACCCAGAGTCCCTGTACATCATACAAATAAAGCATTAACGAATTTACTAGATTATGTATTTACAGAGGTAGAGAACCATGTGCGCCCTTTCTTAAAGATATCAATATATGAGGTAGAATTGTAGGCCTACTAGACTCGGGAGCTTCCCGCTATTGCGCAAAATGGGACTTTATACCAAGAACACCAAATTAGGAAATGTTAAACTAGCTAATGGGAATACCGTGGAGATATTAGGCGAATTAGTTATTCCAATAGAATTGCAGGGTTATATCAGATCATTGGAAGTACTCGTAGTAAAAGAGATACCACATCACATTATCCTAGGAACAGATTTCTGGAAGGCAATGGGTATATCGGCAGATTTGTCGAGAAATTCATGGACGTTCGTATCTGAACCGAATTTTAACCACGTAGCAGCACTGCAAAGCAAACCTAATTTATCGGTCGAGCAGGAAAAGGAGTTGAGAGAAATTATCAATGAAGCTGAACAAAAAGTCGAGCATGCCATTCAAACAGAATCAACCCCTATTAAGCAACGCTATTATCCTGTTTCGCCAGCCATACAACAGGTGATTAACGCTGAGTTGGATAAAATGTTAAGGGAAAATGTAGTAGAACAGTCCAGTAGTGCCTGGTCATCACCAGTGGTGATGGTTCGGAAGAAGGATGGCACTTACCGTTTCTGTGTACACTCTCGGAAGCTTAACAAGGTAACAATCAAAGACGCATACCCCTTGCCTTACGTCTCAGTTACACTAGATAACCTGAGGGATGCCCGGTATATGTCTTCTCTGGACATTAAGTCGGCCTTTTGGCAAGTGCCTATGTCAGAAAAATCCAAACAGTTTACGGCGTTCACTGTACCAGGTAGAGGACTATTCCAGTTCCGACGGATGCCATTTGGCCTAACCAATTCGCCGGCTACATGGCAACGGCTAGTAGATAAAGTTTTATCCGGGAATTTGGAGAGTAACGTTTTTGTGTATCTAGACGATATAATCGTCGGTACAGAATCATTTGAAGAGCACAAACGGGTACTCAAGAAAGTCTTAGATAGATTGTATAGAGCCGGCCTCATTATTAATTATGAGAAATGCGAATTTTGCAGGCCAGAATTACGTTACCTGGGATACTTGGTAGGGGAGAACGGGTTACAGGTGGACCCAGAAAAAGTACAAGGCATACTCAATATACCAAATCCAAAGACAATATCAGAAGTTCGCCGGTTCATAGGTACGGTCGCATGGTATCGGCGATTCATACCAAATTTTTCAACCTTGCTTGCGCCCATTACTAACTTACTAAAGAAAGATCAGAAATTTCTATGGTCTGCACAGTGTGAAAAAGCTTTCCGAGCCACAAAAGATAAACTAGTTAGCGCACCTATACTAACGTGTCCCGATTTTAACCTACCTTTCAGTGTACATACAGATGCGTCAGGGTATGGAATTGGTGCCGTCTTCACACAAAAGACAGATACTGAGGAAAAAGTAATAGCTTACCTAAGTCGATCCCTAAGTAGGTGTGAACGGAACTATTAAACTACCGAGCGAGAGTGTCTAGCTGTTCTTTGGGCAGTCGAAAAATTACGCCCATATCTCGAAGGTACACAATTTACTCTTATAACTGACCATGCGTCACTAGTCTGGCTTCATAACCTGAAAGATCTCACGGGGAGACTAGCTCTCGTTGGGCCATGCGTACCCGACATGCTTTCTAGATCGGTTCCCATAATAGACTGTATTGTTGAAGCTACCGCCTCCAAAGACAAATGGTACGAAGGAATGAAGGCAAAAGTTAGAGAAAACCCCAAAAGATACCCAGATTGGAAGGTGGAAAACGATATTCTGTTCAAACATTGCAACCCTAGGTACCCAGCATTAGCCTTTGATTCCGATAAATGGAAACGAGTCGTACCCAAACCTCACAGAAAGAAGTTATTTTTAAAGCACACGACATGCCTACATCAGGGCACTGTGGGATACAGAAGACATATGATCGTCTTTGTAATACAAATTATTGGCCGAAGATGAAGGCCGATGTAGCTTCGCACATAAATAGGTGTTTGACCTGCCAGGCAATCAAGCCGGTGCTGAAGAAAACAGCAGGGCTAATGGTCACACGCAGAATAATAAGCCTTGGGAAAGCATTAGCGTGGACCTTATTGGCCCTATTCCTCGTTCATATCGTCGTTACGTTTACATACTGACAGTTGTAGACTCATTCAGCAAATTTCCGATGTTGTTTCCGCTTCGCTCCGCGTCTACAAAATCAATCTCTTTGATACTAGGGGACTCAGTTTTTCTACTTTTTGGGGTACCAAAGATACTAACCTGTGACAACGGGCCACAATTCAAAATTCGTGACTTTCAAAAACTCTGTGAGGGGTATGGAGTCAATGTAAGGTATACGGCATTTTATTATGGACAGGCTAATCCTGCGGAAAGGACCAACCAAGTTATTAAGACAATGTTGCGAGCTTTCGTATCGGAAAATCACCGGCACTGGGATACGTATTTACCGAAAATAGCTTGTGCCATACGTACGTCTACGCAAGAGTTCACCAAGCTTACCCCATATTTTATTAATTTTGGCCAGGAGATGATCAGTAATGGGAAATCACACGTAGAGCCCGAGGGAGTGGGAGATTATAATACTGAGGAACGCTCCAGGGAACTAGGAAAAGTTAGAAGAGATGTCAGAGAGAGGTTGGCAAAGGTGGCAGTAGCCAATAAACGCAGCTATGACCCTCGTAGAAGCGACGCTAGGTATTTAGTCCACGATCTAGTCTGGCGGAAGAATTACGTTCTGTCCGATGCCGCAACATTTTATAACGCTAAGCTAGCTCCTAAATATGCAGGCCCATTCAAGGTTATCAATGTGGTCTCACCGTGGACGTATGAGCTGGGGGATGACAAAGGCAAATCGCGAGGGATTTGTCACATCAAGGACTTGAAACCTTTTTGCTCAATGGGAGATAATGTTGAATAAGAGCTTGCTATTCATTTCATGGTAGCCCCAATAAGGCATCCACCCAGCTTCACTGGGAAATTGTCGAGTACCGATGTGCCGCTTAAGTTTACTGCGGTCGATACTCTGTAGATGTTATTCTTAGACAAGTTTTTTTTATCTGTTGGGCATGGTGTTAGGCTCTTACCGTAGTAAGGAGTCATGAGCATTTGTGAATCACCATTCTCTAGTACAATGGTTTCTTGATAGCTTGCTTCATTGGCAGGATTTTCAATAGTGTTTTGCGGGGATTAGTGGCTTTGGAACTTCATAATAGGGTCGCTTAGTAGTTAGTGAGATGGTTATATTTTCATTAAATTTAAAGGAAAGAAAATATGTTCTTATTCCTGACATGCCATATTATGTGAATTAAGTCGGGTAGGGCACAGGGTTAGGAATGTTGTGTATGAAGTTTTTTTTACCTTTGTCGTAATACATTTTTAGATTTTTATTAAAAATTTTCAAGTGGCTTATTGTAGTTGCTACAATTTTTTTTTTTTTAAATTGCGCGGGTTGAAGTGTTCCTCTCATTTTGATAACTTCCATTCTCTAGGATTTTAATGCCTTCCTCTCCTTTGTTAGCAAGTTTTAGTTCTATGTGAAATTCAAACTCCATTAGAGAATTAAGGTAGTATTATATAAAAAAAGATTATTAAAGTTGGAAAAAATGCGTTGGCGATTAATGGAATCTAAGGAATCAATGGAAAAAAAATTCTTTCGTAAGAATTATTAATATAGATTGATTTTCATTGAGAGCTAACAGTTCTAGATAATATTTGTTTAATTTGAGGGCTAAGGGAATGAAGATATTAAATAATATATTTAACGTTTCGAGATATACGCATTCGAGTACCTATATGTTCACGTTCGGAATACAGATGTATATTTTCTTTTAATAATTTTTTTTGTATTTCTGAAGCTATGAAATATTATCACGAAGTACGCAACCACAAGACAGTTTGCGGGAATCGTCCTTAAATCAATAATAAATGTCTTTATTGTGATGTTGGGCGCATACATACACCTTCATTCAACGATATAGATGTATGCATACACCTCCTAAAATATGTGGAATATTGTGAAATAATAATTATTTTTTTGATTTAATCCCCATTAAATTGGGCAAAAAGAAAACGAAAAATTTACCTATGTGTTATAGTGGACGGGCTATCTTCATGAGATTTCTACGAAATCTCTCGGAGGAAGGGGAAGTGTGTTACGTTCTCGAAAGCTGTTGGTTTTAGTTTTATTTATGATGTTGAATTGCCGTATAGAAGTGTTGATTCTGCTCCGATTTCCAATTTCAGCACAAAACATCTCAGCAGTCACGAAGTAAGAAAATGGGAAAGCTCTCCCGCAATGGTTGAGGTGGCAACGCGCTAGAGGAGTTCGACACAAATCCAATGCGACAAAGAAGAATAATCCAACGGTACGGGCATTCCTCCATCATCAGGTGACTGCATGCATTGCAAGATTAGCAAAGATTGGTGTAATCTATTGTAAGCACTGGTATTCTAAATCCCTTTTGTAAACATATATACACTTATATCTATAAATCTATTACCCAAGCCGTAAAATCATAGCATGTCAATTTCTAATAAATTCTCCTTATGAGATGATAACCAATAGCTAAGTAACTAGTTAAGTCAAATAATAGGAAGCTGTAATCGCAGAGCCACCTAGCCGTTTATATATAAAGAACAAAGAAAAGTTTGGGTACAGGAAGGGGAAAACAGTTGGTGTGAACCTCTTCTCCTTATGGGTCTGTTAAAAACAAAAAAAAACGCGCAGGGTAGTGCGAGACGTATTCCAGACTCCTTATTAGTAAATCCTCGGAAAAGGGGAAATTCCTAACAAACAACACAAACAATAATGAACTTGATTTATAAAGCAAACAATAATGAATTTGATTAATAATAAACATAATAATTTCATAAAAGCAATAATGAACTTGATCAATAATAAACATAATAATTTCATAAAAGCACCTCGCAAAATATGCAATAATGAACTTGTGATAACACCATCTAAGCACAACATAACAACAGAATAACAATTCCATAAAATGTATCAAACTACAGTACAGTCAGATAATTAATAACGAACCATGGTAATAAACAGTGGAAAAGAACAACAAACCAATTCAATAATTAACAAACCGTGTACCAAAACCTGGACAGACAATGTGCACTCCAGTTCATGAATGAACAGTCGCGCCAAATTGGCCAAAGTGTCTTCAGCGACAAAACACCGATCAGCTGAGCGGACTGACAGCACAAAAAAGAGCGACAAGTTTTTTCGGTCTTGGGGTGCTGGGCTGTTTCCAGCCTTCTGTTTTTCTGTTTGCGGTGTGAAAAATCAAGAGAAGGGCACCTTTGTTCTACGGCACGGAATCCAATAATATCATCCGGCTGAGCTATATAATAGACGGTCTCCGATAAATATAAAAGTGTCTTCCAAAATAAAGTTTAAGAACCTAGAGTCCTAGGGAGTATAAAATTTCAAAATCACTAAGTCATATTGTACATAAAACCACGAGAAATTCGTGGAAGCCAGAAAGGATTAATCTAAAGTAGTCGAATAAGAAAATCAAAAAAAGGTGTGAAAAGAAAAGGCAGAAAGGAGTCTGGAAACGGATTAAGTTGGATATTATAAGCAAATTTTGCCGAGCGGGCGAAAGTCGGCCATCACATGGAGTAGGGGTTCCACACGAGCTAAGTATTTTCAAATTGTGAATTGCCTTTATATTTGTTTTGATTGAACAGAATTAGGACCGATTATATTTTTCTGGAGTAGGGGTTCCACACGAGCTAAGTATTTTCAAATTGTGAATTGCCTTTATATTTGTTTTGATTGAACAGAATTAGGATCGTTTATATTTTTCTCTCTGTTTATGCTTATATTGTTTATGCGTGGAGGTATACCTTGTGATACGTAAATTAAAGAAAAAAAAAATAAAATATATGTACCGAGAGATAATTGCTTCGATACTGAACGTACGGCTAGCTGGTGACGGCGAAAATTTTATCTTTCTTTTTGAGGCCGCTAGGCCGTTCGCATTGTGATCCCGATTTTTAAGGTCATTAATACTTGAATTTTTGTGTATAGTTGAGATAATTTACTGTTAGTTGCTTGAGGCCACGAGGTCGTATTACTTAATTGTTTGGTCATTATAATGCCATATTGATCTCCTTATCTTGAAGTTATACGTAATAAATAGAATACCAGTAACGTTGATTGAAGCGTTTTCCTTCATATTTGTGGTACCATCCCCACAGGTTTCGTGATTTCACCTTCCCTTGGTAAAAGATCACGTGGCGCCCTATTTGTGTTAAGTGTGTGTGTGTGTCCTATTTAGGCTTCATCAACCAACCCCACCATCTCCTGAGCTAGTGCGTACGTGCCAGAGTAGCACGTAACATTGTGTCCAAAATTATTTATTTATCAAAATATTATACTTTTAATTTGCACTAAAAATTTGTCAGTTTTGCCGCGTTGTCATGGCAATGACCGAAATTAAATTAAATTGTTAAAATGTCACAAAATTTTTGATTTTTCACAGTAATTTAAATTACTTTTTATTAGTTTTTTCAACACAATTTTGAAGAAACAACCTGTGGAACAACACACAGACTTCATAATCTCGACTTTCCATGCTTTTTTGTTATGATTATTACACTGATTTTTAGAAATTTCACGGAGCTAGAATTGACACGTCCGCACACTTTAGAACAATTTTTTTTTATTTAAATAAGCTCTTTATTTGATGGCGCTCTGGCTCTTTTCAACTTTCCTTAAACATAAAATGCAAAAGGCTATAAATGGAGTACAAAACAAAAAACAAAGAAAAAGACACTAGCTAACCTAAAATAATTACATAATAACAGTCAATAGGGACATCAAAAACAAACAAACTAGAAGGTAAAAGAACAAAAACAAAATACTATGTTCTCAAAAGAGACAATATAAACGGGTACAAAAATGTTGAAAAAGGCTTAAAAAATAGAAAACAAAAAATTTGCGCCCCAATTTTGACAATAGGGTAAGTGGCAGTTACAAGATGTTCCAATTTCCAAAATAATCTAATAATAATAACTACGTAAACGAACGAATTTTCAAAAAACATTTTGCAATTTAGCACCGAGACCGAAACCGAATTAAAAATGAGAAATCGAACGAACGAAACATTTGTGCGATATCGTTATAGAGTCCCGCTAGGGCAGCCTGTCGTATCATAGACCTCTACAAACTGCCCTCATCATCCCTCCAGCTTAGCATCTCTAACAGAGTACTTGTCCTTCCCACAGCACGTGCAACGATTCCTAAGCGGGGTGAAGCCCCGTGGCCTAGTGTTGCAAATGCTGTGGCCTGCTATTACCAGCGAAAGACAAGATCTCCGTCCTGCATCGACGATAGTGGTTGCCATGTGCAGTTGAATGTGTCTGCGTTCGTTGCCAGATAATCAAGACGTAAGCGTCTTTTCAATCTGTCAGCGAAGTGGCGCTTAAGTGCCTGTGCGTGGTGTTGTGGGTCAGTGTTCTGATTCCTACCTCCGGCTCACATGTAGTACAAGTGAATTGTAGATTTGGCCAGTGTCAACACAGAGCTAATCAAACAGTTCACCCTACTACAAACCTCTGGTCCCCAAAGAAACGATGTCCTAGTAATGCTGAAATTCAGGTGGATCAACTGACACATACCGCGCACCAGTTCCATCGGACTCTGCAAAGCTGGACAAGTGAAGAACCTGCGAAACAAGGTGCCTTCACCAGAACAAACTATGCAGATCCTCTGAACCCGCCGGTCGATATGTGACTGTGATGTAGAAATTTGAATGCTACATCAGCATCTTTGTAACTAGAAGGATAACTGTAGACTACTCTGCAAGTTATCCCTCCCATCACGCCCATATTCACCCCGAGGTGTGTTCGCCATCTGTTGTATCCTGTATACTCCGGAGGTCTTATTGACATAAGCACGTCACGGAGCACACGTGTTGTAAGTGTGCTGAAAGGTGTGTGAGGGGGTCTGTCCAGAACGAAAGCATCTTCCAACTTAGTGCAAGGGTCACTGGTCCCAAGTTGGCGAAATTTCTCCCGCGCAGAAGCCACCAGTTCGAGTAGTTGTGGAGTGTTCGTGTTTATTCGACAGTTTCCAGAGATATCAATCATATCTCCGAGAACTGTCAATGTATGCGTGTCAGATTCAAAACCTCCAGCATTACTGAATAATGAATCTCTTACTTCAGGATTAAACCTGATTGGAATCGACGCGAATTGCGTGTACCGTAGAGCATTCCACTTAAGGTGAAATGCTGGCCTGATTCTGCTCCAGGTCTGAATCGTTGAGAATAGATCCAGTGGACAGTTACGAGCAGAGGGTTTTCGAACAGAGAGCAGGTAGTAATACTTCCCTATGCCAATCACTCCCAGTACATTCACCCACAGCTGAGAAATCAAAGCGCCTCTCTGGCAAAAAACTCATTGGATTTCCCGCACTTGATGACACCCTGATTTCACAACCAAGTTAGTGAGACCTAATCCACCTATCTTGACTGGCAGACAGTGCGTGCTTTCAGCAACCCATCGTCTTCCGCAGTAAAAGGCGTCTATCGTTTTTGCTTGAAGAAGACTTACAAAGCCTTCATCAAACGTCTCAGACTTTAGCAGATGAACGATGGAAGAGGTAATCAAATAGTTTATCACGACTGACCTTCCCATTAGGGATAAAGGAAACAGTTGAATGCGCCACGAGTTAACAGCTCTACAGTGTTTCTCAACAGCGATCCGGCTATTATTTGATTTACTCTCGCGTCCGATATACACAACTTAATACTTCAGGCAAGTATTAGTCCATTGGATGGTCAGTGGAGTATCTGCACAATCTCTCCACCTTCCACACCACAAGCCTTGACTTTTTCTAAGGTTGATTTAGCTACCGTTATACGTTCGCACTGTTCGAAAACAGCACGAGCGACCGGAAAAGCTTCATCTCTTGTCACGAAAATAGAAACGTCATCCGCATATGCCAACATAAGAGGCCTCACATTGGTATATGGTAGATGCACTGAATATTGTCCGAGCATTCGACGAAGATTCACCAGTAGCGGCTCCAACGAAAGATCATAAAGCATACCTGACAATGGACAGCCCTGTCTGATACCTCGATGAAATGATATAGGAGCCAGAACCTGTCCTTGATGCTTAATCAAAATCGCTGAATCTCTATACATTTTACCGATTATATCGACCCACATGGGCAGGAACCCAAATGCCTCGAGAGCAGTCAGGAGATACTCGTCCGAGACGCTAGTAAAAGCCTTTTGCTGGTCAAGAGAAATCAGGGCCATTTGTGTACCTGTCTGTTCATGGTAGGCAAACAAATCTTTGGCTACCGCGATGTTGTCGTAGATATTACGACAAGGAACACAATACGACTGTTCCGGGTATATTACCAAAGTAATCACTGAGCAGAGTATCGCCCCTAATGCTTTGCAGACGATTGTATAGTCCACATTGCATAGGGTTACTGGCCTCCAGTTCCCCATTCTCTGCAAATCGACTTTCTTTGGAATCAATCGCATAACAAATCTCCTCCAACTAGAAGGAAAGACTGAATGTGTCTCAACCGCCGAATTGAAGACTTCCAAAAGGTCGGGAATTAATAAATCCCTAAAACGTATGAAGAATCCTGGAATCAAGCCGTCATAACCAGGTGAAGTGTGTCGCCTTAGATCCTTTGTCGCAGCGATCATATCCTCGAATGTGATTACTGTATCCAGGAGCTCCTTGCTGTCTTCAGAGAAAGTGGGAATATTCTCAAGAAATTCATGAGTGGTCGATGATGTTGTCGATGTCGATTCAGAGTAGAGACTACTGTAGTAGTCTCGAATAAACTCTGATAGCTGTTGTCCGTTGAGGACTTGTCCAGATTCATCAAATATCGATTCGACTTCACAAGAAGCAGTACGTCGTCTAGTTGCCTGAAAGAAGTACTCGGTTGGAGCATCGCCTTCCCTCAGCCAGCGTGGTTGGCTGCGCAGCACACACTCCAAGCTGTCTTTGTAAGTTTGTGTTGCCAAGCGTTCCTTTATTCTGTTAAAATAAAGAATCAACTCCGGCTGAGTTGCGAGAAGAGCTGCCACCCGAGATACTTCGGCCGACAAGCTAGAAGCTTGATACCCACTTCGATTGAAAATCGCTTCGATAAAAGATCGAATTTGGAGCTTTCCAACATCCCACCATTGACTAAGAAGAGGAAAGTCACCTTTCCTCTCTTGCCAGCCGTGCCAGAATTCAGTGAATTCATTGATGAACTGCTCGGAATTCAACAAATAGTTGTTGAATATCCAGTATGCAGTTCTTCTTGCAACTAGAGTGCTGGTTGCCACTACAAGAAGGTGCTCGCTAACGGAACACACTTCATGAGTGACACCAACGAAATCTTCTAGTATTCCAGGTGAGACCTAAAGTCTATCGATTCTGGAGCCTGCGAGACTTCCAAGGATGCATCCAACGATAGATATACACTAGTCTGAAAAGACGGACAAAATTCCTCAGCCGAGTAGCATTGACAGAGTTGAACTCAACTCCGGAATGCCGATCCATTGAGGCATTTAGCGTGCAGTTGAAATCACCTCCGAGGATAGTTTCGCCACTAAAATTCACCAGACAGGATTGAACACTATCAAGAACTTGTCTTGTAATGTCCTGGTCATGAGGAAGGTACACGTTTACTACCTTGATATGTTTGTCTTGAACGACAAAGTCCAAGGTAGGAGCGAAGCCTGGAAAGATACCTGTATATACAGGAGACAATAGTGTGAATTTGTTGGATGCAATGATTGCCACCCCTGATCCTCGGCGAGGCGCAGGTGTGGCAAACATTGCATAGCCAGTGCGTAAATAAGCATAACGCTCAAGTTGTGTATATGTGTCTTGTGTAAAGTTCGTCTCCTGTAGAAGCGCGAAGTCTATAACGAACATTTTGACATGTTCGATAGTACTGTGTAGTCTTGTATGAGCACTTAAACCCCCGGTGTTAAGAGAGCCTATCTTACACATTCACAGAGATAAGAAGCTCAAACGATGATGGTACGACGTCCATTGACGAGGAGAATCGACCAAGCGATGCTCCTGTATCAACTCCTCCACCTTACTGCGAAGTCGTTCTAGCCGCGCTACATCGTTGTACTTCCTCCTCTTCGTAGACTCCTGTTGTAGGAGTAGAAGCTGAGGAAGTAACAACTCTGGCCTCTCCAGCTCCGTTACAAGATGTTACGCCGCCCGTAACGTGCGTTATAATTCCCCGACTAGCAATGGAGAAAGGTGTGGATTTGCACAATTCTTTTAAAGATCGCTAAATATGACTAAAACACCTGTTGGGCGTCACGTGGTATTCGAGTCCACGAACTCAAGGAAAACGAGAAAATTCCAAACGTTATAACTTTAATGGAAAACTGAAATTAAGGCAAAGATCAGTTCATGAACTCAACTTAAATCTAAACTCTAACATTAAAAGCGAATAGCACCAAAGTCAAAAGGTCACGTATGTATGAATATACATATATATCAATCTACCAAATCTTTATTAAAAGCAAAATGCAGTACTTAACTTTCTTGGGTATTCCAATTTCTTTTGGCCCCTTTTAAATCCACTTTACAATCCTCTTTTGTTTAGTCTGCTTAACCCACTTTTCTTCGTTTCACCTTTCCTTTTTACTCAAAAAAAATAAACTTGCTCTCTTCTCTGTACGCGTACTGATCATTACTCCAAAGTCGAAGGTCGGGAACTCACTGACTCGCCTACCAAAGTGCTTTTTTTATGTCTTGCTTTTAGAAAATGACCCCTATTTGGAATTTCCGGCCCATATTTCCAATAGATTTCCCAATTGCGACAACCGTTTCCAGTCGGTTGAAAATTTTAATAATAATTTTTTTTTCTCTGTTTTTTTTTTTCCAAAATATTCTTTATGATTTATATTTTCTTTGATAACTATCTAAAAATTTGAATTTCGACTCTATCGTGAAAAAATGTTTATATACTTTTCCCCTTTTGACAGGAGTTTCAAATTACTTAGATTTTCTTGTTGGCCTTTCCCGCGGGGTTAAACGTTTTTTTTTAAGCTTTCGGCTGCGGACATCCCAATTCGCCACCTTCTGTTCTCCAGAAAATGAAAATCAGTAGAAAAATCGGTTGTTTTCCTGTCGGTGTTGAGGTTAGGTTGTGTTTTTCTTCTTTTTTTTCTCAGGTGAATCGAGGAGAAAGCTGGAACAGGTAAACATATTTTTAATTAACTAAATTTTAATAAGTACTGCATTTCTATAGTTGATAATTTGGTGAAGGGCTCACTATTCGTGTAGTTCCCTGTACGCTCCCATCATCTTTACACTATAAGTATTTTTCCTTAATTCTAAACAATTTTCAGTCCATTAAATTTTCTTTTCTATTTCACTAATTTAATTTACTTGCAGTTATGTACATATTTCGCTCATTTGATAACAGCTTGATGGTATTTGAAGCTATTTCGTCTTCCAGGTATTTGGAATAAGGGCCGTGAGAATATATATATGGTATCCTAGTATAGGCCAAATAGGATGATGCGCTCAAAAAAAACATCGGATTTTCAGCTACACATATATGTTCTGTATCGCAAATGATGCCCCAGGAACTAATCTCGGTTATCCGTGATCCGTGAGTATTCTTTAATTCTGTCATTTATGCCTGATCACCTGAAACAAATAAATTATTTTACAGAATTATTTCTATTAATGAGATATGAGGACATCCACATAACAAAACAAAGGTATAAATACAGGTGCTGGCGATGTTTTCCTTGGTACTTTCGCTTTTATAGCAGGTCACTACATCCCTTAATTCTGGATGAGCTTTTATTTGTAACAAACCTTCTCTTCCTCCGGGAGATTTCCTAGGAATCTTACTAACTATTTGACCGGAAATAAAAGTATTCTATGCCTCTAGCAACAACAAAATAGGTCAGGCCTCAACGAAGTTTACATATTTGGAGTTAGAAAGTTATTCTAATCAGCCTGAGTATTCTTATTTTTTGTTTTTTTTTTTTTTTGAAATGCCCAAATATAAACTCATAAAAATGATACTAACAATTCACTATGCTTTAACACCCAGGACTAACCTTGCATAAGCTTAGTTCCGTCAACTCCGTGATATGTTTTGGTCAGTGGACTTCGTACTGCGATCCCAACACAATGTACTTTGAAATTCTATAACAATAATCCAAATAGAGTATCGACCGCAGTAAACTTAAGCGGCGCATATGTACTCGAAGTTACCCAGAGAAGCTGGATGGATGCCTTATTGGGGCTACCTAAAGAAAGAGAAAGTATGCTAGTCATCAATATCTTGATTTAGAATTAGAATTAGAATTTATTTATTTCTGTACACAAGATATTATATCTTATATATAAGTACATTAAAAAAGAAGGAAAAAGTAAGTATTGAGACGTAAAAAAAAACGAACATCTATATCCTAAATCAACTACGATATCAAACTAAAATCAAACAATTAATAAACAAAGACAAAGAAATGAACAACCAAGCACATAAAGATAAAAAAAAATAAAGTTAACAAATCAACATTACTAGTTTATATGCTAAAAGAATTAAAAATAAATAAATAGAAATACTCTAGAGGAATCAAACTTAAATAAAATACACTTAGACGAGCTAAAAACGAAGAAGGAGAAGGTAAAAAAGTAAAAAATATAAACAATAAGAATACAAAAAATAAAGAGTAAGAAGAAAGTTTACACAACAAGAAGGCAAAACTATAAAAATTTTTACAAAGTTACAATATAAAAAAAAAACAAAAAAAAAAAAACTTTAAAATGCCCAGTTCATTGTATAATCGAAGATGCCGTGGCGAACATAATTATTTAGTACCTAGTAAAGCTGAAACCGAATGACAATAAGAAATTAATTAAGCACCAGAGAAAAGTGATTTTAAAAGTGATTTGAACTTATCGACGGAACCGGCACCTTGAACGGCTACGGGTAGCTCATTCCATGAGCGTGCAGCCTGAACGAAATAAGAGCGCTCCAGAATGGAACGATGAAAACGAGGAATGAGAAGATTGTGGTTTCGAGAGGTATGTAAGAACTGCAATTCATCATACAGATAACGTGGAGTCCTAGAGTGAATCAGAATGTACAAAGAGACCAGCATCCTCGTCGCACGGTGGTCATCTAGAGAGCATCCCAGCAGATGGGATCTCAAGTGTTGGACGTGATCAAAGCGTCTTAGTCCGAAAATAAAGCGAATGCAGTCGTTAAAAGCGACGTTAAGCCTGTGAGGCTATCGAGCTTGGGAAAATTAAGCTACCAAAATTAAAATGAGGAAGAAGAAGTGCTTTAACTAGTCAAGTACGTATATCTGTCGATAAAATATCAGCTGATAACCAGAGCTGACGAAGGCCTCCATATATTTTCCTTAATATTAATGTGATGTGGTCACAACAGCTCAAAGTAGAGTTGATTACTACTCCCAGATTCTTGACGTGGTGCACTCTAGAGAGGACAGAACCATTTAGCTTCACCACTGGAAAGTCATTAATGTTGGAATTAGCATTGTTTTGAAGGACCATGTATTGAGACTTGGCAGGATTCAGCATGAGTTGATTTCTAATTGACCAATGGTATATTCTATTTAGATCATCATTTATGGGTGCCAAGCAATTCTCCATCAGCCCAATTGGTCTACTGAAATAAAGCTGCCAATCGTCAGCATATAGGTGAATTTTCACGTCTTCAATAATATTAGGAAGGTCATTTATAAAAGTACTGATTAATAGAGGTCCCAATATAGAACCTTGTGGAACTCCACACCGGATTGGTAGAAGCTTAGATTTAACATTATTCACTTTCACTTGCTGATATCTGTCCGATAAAAAACTACATATCAATTCGGTGGCTGAAGACGAAAAACCAAAGTAAGCAGATAACTGAGACAGCAGGATGTTATGATTTACACTGTCAAATGCCTTTGAAAAGTCTAGCAACACCAGGACGCCTACATGATTTTTATCAAGAGCTACTCGGAGATCGTTAGTAAGCTTTAGCAGGGCAGTTTCACAGCTATGCTTGGAGCGAAAGCCAGACTGCCATTCCGTGAGTAGCTTGTTCGTCTCCAAATGTTCGAGCAGTTGAGCATGTATTAGTCTTTCCAGAACTTTGGAAAGGAAACAAAGTATACTAATGGGGCGAAAATCACTCAACTCTCTAGGACACGACTTCTTGGGAAGTGCGAGAACAGTGGCTACCTTCCAGGCAAGCGGAAATATAGAACAAGTGAGACATGAATTCAGTATATATACCAAATGACTAATAATCATAGGCACAATTAGTTTAATAAAACGAGGGTGTATTTCATCTGGGCCTACCGAATCAGATCTTATAGAGAAAATAGCTTTAATTACTTCGTCAATATCCACACACCTGAAGGAGAAGCTGGATCCAGGAAAATTAACTAAGTGATCACGATCATCTGACAAAGCCCGGACGATTCCCTGTGTGGAGGTGAAAAAATTATTTAAATCATTGGGGCAAAAATCGCAAGTAGGACCGCTATCCTTATTGCAACTGACACCAGCTCTCCTCAGATTGTTCCAAAGCAACTTAGGTGGCAACTCAGGGTTCAGTTTATTTTTATAAAACTGACGCTTTGCTCTTCGTATGGCTGCGATGGCACGATTGCGTGCAGATCTATACAAGCTCTTGGTATTGGCAGTTCCTACTCGTCGGTGGAGATGATAGAAATGCTCTCGCTCAGATATTAGAGAAGATATTTCAGCAGTGAACCAAGGGCATCCAGAAGTTTGTGTCCTTTAACGTATTAGAGGAACATGTCGGTCATGCAGGTGCTTGATTAAAGCACTAAAAACTTCTACTTGATGGTCGACAGAAGGAGCATGTATCTCTGATCCTGAAAGGATTTGCCTAGATCTAATACTTCTAGCAGTAAGTAAACAAACCATAAAAGCCCACCGCTTGACCACAAAAAATATTCAGCAACGCTCTCACTCCGTTCAGATCACTGAAATTATTCATAAGTACAATAGTACCAGTGCCGGAACCAACTGACAAGGCCAAAAAGTTTCGCTAAGAGAATGTATATATCCCTCTTAGTGCTTTCATCATTCAGAATGTCATTCAAGAAGAGAAAATCAATTCCACAAATCGACTTCCCCACGGCAAATACGACACGACAATAACAGGCATATACAATATATAAAGAGCACAAGAAAATAGATATTGCTACACTGACGTTAACAAAAAAATAATAATTTATAAAAAATAAAAAATAAACAACCAAACTTATGACTATTAAGATATAGATAAGCCCTAATGATAACATTATTATCCATTTTTCTAGCGCCGGCCACAGCAGATGATGAATCAGCTATACACAGTTGGTTTAAGTTCATGACTCTTTGTGGTTTATCATTCTCTTTAATTTTAATAAAAACGATTCCATTTTTAGTGAACACAGAATGTAGTGAGCCGCTTCTGCGCAACAGAAGTGCTTTCCGCAATACAGTCTGGTTTTTAGGCGTTAAAATCTCATTAACAAAGACCGAGCCGTCCGATGAATAGCCTTCAAGTTGACTGAGCTTCACTCCTCCGTGTTTTTTAAATGAAGAGATAAATGAATGGTATACTTTAAGGTCTAACGAATACGTCCAAAGAGATACGATCTTAGCCACTGTAGATGGCCCGATAAATTTTGGAGCGAGCTTGGCATTAAAATATTTGGATGCCTCTGAAAGAACATAGTTCTTACGTCATACCAAATCATTTATCAGAAACTTTTGGTCCCTTCTACGTAGGTTGTACGTTTGTCTAGAGGCTTCAGTTGCTTTTACTAGTCTCTTCCTAACATCTTCCATTACTTCCTTCAGAGCTAACGAATGTGATTCAGGATCTAAAATATCATCTTTATTTAATGGTCTATGTAACTTACCATAACTTACCATCTCGCGGCCGAAGTTAATAAAGTAGGGGGTCAAACTTGTAGTTCCTTGCGTTGATGTACGGATAGCACAGCTGGGTTTGCCTGTGGATGATATAACGCGGTGTATCTTATCTCCACTCCGTAATTATCACACAGTTTCTTGAATTCGCGACTTCTGAATTGTACACCATTATCACTCACGATGACTCTTGGTACACCGAAAATTAGAAAAACTTGATCCTCCAAACACTGAATTATAGAGTGAGCAGTCGCCGATCGTAAAGGGAAAAGAACAGGAAATTTACTAAACTGGTCGACAATTGTGAGGATATAAACGAACCCTCGATTCGACCTCGAAAGTGCACTTATCAAATCTATACTTAAGTACTCCCACGGCTTATGCGCTATTCTTCGGGGTGCCATGAGTCCCGCCGGTTTCTTCCTCTCCGGTTTATTTGCTTGATAGGTTACACACCTTTTTACATAGGTTGTAACATCTGATTTCATTTTGGGCCAGTAATAATTGTTCGAAAGACGATCGAGTGTCCTCTGTACGCCATAATGTGCTGAAATTTAAATATCGTGAGCATTAAACATAACCTTTCTTCTCTGGTCTTTAGGGACAACTTGTTTCCAAAAATCTGCCTCCATAGCTAGAGACGGATATCTAGGATGACGATGCTTCCAGAGCGTTGAATTTTCGATTTTCAGCATTTTAATGTACCATTTATCATCCGTTTTCGGAGGTGCATCGATGGAATCCAGAACAGGTACTGAGCGAGATAACCAATCTGGTGTTCTTTGCCCTTCCGATGGATAATATCGAAATCGTGTTGCTGAAGTCTTATCGCCCACCTAGCTAATCTGCCAGTGGGGTCCTTCAAGTTATGTAGCCACACTAAAGACGCATGATCAGTGATGATGGTGAATTTTGATCCCTCAATATATGGTCGTAATTTTTCTACAGCCCACAAAACCGCTAGGCATTCCCTTTCTGTGGTCGAATAGTTCCTCACGCATCTGTTTAATGAACGGCTGAGATATGCGATAACTTTGTCCCGCTCATCAATACTTTGTGTCAGAACTGCACCCACTCCAAACCCTGAAGCATCAGTGTGGTTAATAAAAGGATGGTTGACATCGGGGAATGTAAGGATCGGAGAACTTACCAACCGTTCTTTTATCTCACGAAAAGCCGTGTCGTATTCCGATGTCCATAAGAATTTTCTTTTCTTCTTCAGCAATTCAGTGATTGGAGTAATTATTGACGAGAAATGTGGGACAAATCTGCGATACCACGCTATTGTGCCGACAAATTTACGGACTTCCGATACTGTTTTCGGATGGGGAATATCCAATATACACTTTACCTTCTCAGGGTCTACCTGAAGCCCTTGCTCTTCCACTACATATCCCAAGTATTTAAGCTCCGAACGACAAAATGCACACTTCTCATAGTTAATTACTAAACCGGCGTTACATAACCTTTCTAGAACTTCCAGTAACACTATCTTATGCTCTTCAAATCTCTGCGTAACAATGATTACGTCATCTAGATATGCAAAAACGTTGGTTTCAAACTTCCCGAGAGTACTTCATCTATTAAACGTTGCCATGTTGTAGGTGAGTTGCTTAACCCAAAAGGCATTCTCCGAAATTGGAATAATCCCCGGTTGGGTACTGCAAAGGCCGTGTACTGTTTTGAAGTCTCCTCCATTGGGACTTTCCAAAGAGCAGATTTTATACCGAGCGAAGACATATATCTCGTATCTCGCAGCTTATCCAGCGTCGCCGAAACATAGGGAAGAGGGTATGCGTCCTTTTTTGTGACTTTATTTAGTTTACGAAAGTCAACACAAAATCGGTACGTGCCATCTTTTTTTCCCTTTCCGTTTTTTTGTCGAATATATTCCACATTATTAAATGTGTGTATTCAGAGCTAAAAATTAACAGTAGATTTGAATTTTTTTGTATGTCTTTCGCCTACTTTGATTAGATTGAAGGATACAGATTTTAGAATTACTATTGCAATCAGTCGATTGACAATTTTAATCAGTTTTTTTCGAGTTTGAGTGAGGTGACTATCACGTCGGTAAAAATTGCAAATTTTAAAAGCACAAATAATTTATTTACAGTGTTCGTACCAATTCAAAAAAATTAAGGTAGGTGATACATCTCTAAGTTAACCTTTTTAGGGAAAAAAAATTACTAAAAATATTGTGTGGTTACTTGTGGGGACTTATTTATGAATGTCGATTATATTCGACATTGACACACAAAGTATTGCTTTGTTGAGATTTTTTGGTATTTTTGTGGGAAACAAAATGATAGTGTTTTAACTTGAATAATAGCTTGTTATAATTAATTTTCGCAGAAAATGTCAATGTTGATTGATGATCATCTTCTGGCGATGCTCGAGGCTAATTCCGATGTTGATGAGGAAATAGTAGATGAAGGAGAAATCGTATTTGATGTGCCACAAGTGCAATCAAAAGATGTTGAACCGATGGAATACGATGCTACATCAGCAGAAAATGTTGGTGAAATTGAATACCTGCAATTTGAATTGCCGGGCAATACCACCGATGAACTCGAAGATGTGAGAAACTCAGTTTTGGACATGAACATCGAGTACTATCCGCACACAATTGATGCACACTATTCTGGGTATAGTGTACAACAAGAATCTTATCCAAACGGAGAGAGAGCACCGGAGCCCAATGAGCCATTGATATGCACATCAAAGAAAGATATCCGCTGGCGAAGAGTCAGATTGGAACAAATTCCAGAAGGCCCTACCTTTGAGCAAGGTCAAACAGCTGAAGCATTCGAAGTTGGTACTCCGTATTCATATTTTTGCAAATATATCTCTAGTGACTTCTTTTCGAAAACGACACACTTTACTAATCTTTATGAGCAGACCAAAGGCTTGTTGTCATTTAAAGCATGTACTGTGGACGAAGTACGTGTGGTTTTTGCCCACCACATTATGATGGGCGTCCTGAAATTTCCCCGAGTTGAGATGTTTTACGACCCAGCTATAGGCTTAACATTTTTCACCGAGAATATGACTCGCAAGCGATTCTTTGCTATTCGCAATAATTTACATCTGATTGATATAAGCGCTCGGAAAACAGGATGCACAGATCGACTTTTCAAAGTTAGACCCATTATAGAGCTAGTTCGCAGCGGCCTTCTACAACTGCCACTTGAAGAAAACCTTTGCATCGACGAGCAAATCATCCCATATAAAGGAAAAGTCATTGCAAAGCAATACATAAAAGGGAAACCGTGTCCATGGCGGATAAAAGTTTTCTTTTTATGCGGTAAAAGCGGAATGCCATACGATTTTATTGTCTACCAAGGGTCGACAACACCTATACAGGAAAGATGGGTCAAAACTGTAGGCTTCGGTTCGACTATCGTACTTCATCTAACGCAACATATTCGTCGCAATGAAATTGGCCACAAATTATTTTTCGATAAATACTTTCCGTCATACCAACTATTCGAAATACTAAAGCAAAAGAAAATCGATGCTGCTGGAACAATACACACAAACAGATTCGCCAATCCTAGGTTACCAAACGAAAAAGACATGAAGGCAAGAGGACGAGGAGCATCAGCTGAATGTATCAGCCCCGATGAAATTGTAATTGTTACTCGCTGGTATGACAATAAAGTAGTCAATCTTGGTTCAAATTTTGTTGGAATCGGTGAACAGGATAAAGGTAAACGTTGGGACAAGGAAACAAAGAAATATGTTCTCATAGATAGGCCTCAAGTAGTGCGAATGTACAACGAAAGCATGGGCGGTGTCGATTTACTGGATCAAATGATGCAATATTACAGAATCAATATTCGCACCGCCAAATGGACACTGCGTGTCATAATGCATTTTCTTGATTTGGCTCTAACTGCGGCATGGATGGAATACCGCCGAGATTGTAATTCCAAAGGAATTGCGAAAAAGAAAATAGCAGATTCGATGAATTTTCGAATTCAAGTTGCTCGAACATTGCTCGCTGTCCAACAAGACGAAGTGGCACAGCCGGAAACACCACGCCAACGAGGTAGACCGTCTAAAGCAACAGGTAGAGGTATCAGTGATAACGACTCAGATAGCGCCGACTCAATGCCCCCGCCACCACCACAACCAGCAGCAAAAAGGAAAAGAATATTTCAAATTGCACCACCAGCAAAGGTTCGCCACGACCAAAAAATGCACCTCCCAAGCTTATTGGAAATCAAGAGCCCCGGTCGATGCAAGGCACAGGGTTGTGATAAAAGCACATTCATAATATGTAAGAAATGCAATGTATACATTTGTGTAAAACGAGGATATAATTGCTTTGAAAACTTCCACAAACAAGATAAAAAATAATGAAAAAAATTGTAAATAATAAACGAAAAATTTCCGATGAAATGAGCTTTTACTTTCGTCATTCTATTTCAAGAGTGGATAAATTGTTGGTTCCTTTGAGTGGCAATGTCGAATATATTCGACACCGTCTACCGGACAGGTAAGAAATGTCAGCTGAAAAATATTATTTTTCCAGGCTTCAGCGCAATAATATTGCCCTATATACAAGTTTTCAGATTTTTAGCTCCACCTAAATTATTTTTGACACAGGCGAGGACCACGCACTATTCGAAGGTTCTACAACTCCATTCTCCAACATCTTATCCAACTCTTCGCTAATAGTAGATATTCTATGGGAGTTCTGGCCCACTGTTTAAGCTTCCAGGATTTCGCCAGAGATGGCGCCACCGTCGCTAGGTGGTTTGAGTCAATACTAAATGTAGGTTTGTGTCTTGACTGTATTGGTTTGTGCATTGGATACACCATTGTGTCTTGGGTGCACCATTGAGTCTCGACTGAACTCTAGCGGGATTAATCCGTACTACCGGAATTATCATTTGGTCTTGACTGCGCCCTAGCGGCATTAGTAGGTACTACCAGCATGCTCCCGTACTACGGTTTTCTAGCGACATCTGTTCGGGCGCAAACGCCATTTCTTGACTAAGGTTCCCTAGCAGCCTTAGCCGGAACTACCAGCATGCCTTGGCTTTGCTGTTTTCTTTTATTGGCGGGAGAGTTCAGCATCATTCGAATTTCACAACATGACATCACCATGAACAGATTCTAGAAGATGTCAGTGAGACATAAGTCGATACTGCCAGCATGCTCCGATACTACGGCTTTCTTGGAAGTGTGGTACGGTTCTCTTGGAAGTTTTTTGCTTCACTTTTGGCCCACACGTGGCAGCATGCTACGGTTTTGGGAAGTTGTTTGCTTCACTTTTGCCCACGCGTGGCAGCATGCTACGGTTTTGGGAAGTTTTTTGCTTCACTTTTTTGGATGTGTGGTGCGCCTAAATGTAGGCTTTTGTTGTTTTCAAGTGTTGCGCCTGGTTTTCAATTAATGTTAGTAATAATTGATTTTTCTTGAGCGCCTAAATGTAGACTTATGGTTTTGAACTAATAATTAAAGTTAATAGTAGGAAATTTTTGTTCATGCCAATGGATTCTATAGGGGTGGTATGTGGGGGGATAATAAAGATAGGGAGGGGGGGGGGGGTAATGAAATTTTCATCAGAAATCCTCTACGGGCTCTGGTTTTTGAGATATTAGCGTATTAATAATTCAAGTTATTTTTGCTCATGGAAATGGATTCTTAGCGGTGTGGGGTGGGAGGGGGAACGAAATTTTCATCACAAATCCTCTACGGGCGCTGGTTTTCGAGATATTAGTGACATTTGTTCAAACAATTAGCTAATTGGCAATTATATAATTACTGTTGTGATATACATGCAATATTATGAAATATAGATTAGTATTATGCTAAGTCCATATAGTTAATAGTTCAGTTTAAATAGTAGACATAAGAGTCGCCATCCATATAGACAAGCTTGTAAGTCAGCAGTTCATATAAGACAGCAGTACTGACAAGATGTCATAAAGACATTTTAATAAATCTTTTATATTAAAGGCATCATCTGTGTTTTCTTTAATTAAAGTCCTTCATCACGTAACAATTACTAATTGGCAATTAGCTAATTGGCAATTAGCAGCTTGGATGGTAATTAGCTAATTGGCAATTAGTATTGTGGTGCGATGCGCGTTACTGGAATTCTCATAAAACAAACAAATTTAAGTAATATCAACACTTACTGTAAATATAGAAATATAAAAAACTTCAAGTTTAAGGTAAAAATATGGTTGCTGGGAGGTGTATTGATACAATTTCTTTTGTTGAAAATAATGTTGTCAAACCAAATTTAAATTTCAATATTTAATCACATCAAATTAATTATTTATTTCTAAATCTTAAGTTATAAACTTTTTCCCTATGTTCTATATTCAAAATTAGTAGCAATATAAGTGAAGTTCTATGAATCCTATCTTGGAAACGAAAGCGATCCAGAGCATATGTCTCCCAAGGTCCTTTTCTGGGCTCATATTTAATTATATAAACTTGTGGAGCACTAGTACTAAACGTAACATTCATTATCACTAATAATATAGAAATATTAATAATAAAAAAACTAGTTTCACATTATTTATTTTTTTATTTAATGAATATAATAATTAATTGGATACAAATTAACATCATGGCGAATAAACTCTATTTTAAACGTTCGGCCGATAAGACCTATATTTATAATATAAAAATCTCCTGCAGTATTTATCTCCAGTATAGTTTCATCAGTGCTGTACCGTGCAGGAAGGAAAAGTTGACAGTCTTCCAAGTCTTACATCTTCTGGCACCCAGAATCTTGTATTCCTTATTAAATTCCATTTCAGCTGTCTTTAGAGAAGGTGGGCACTGCTGCAGCTTCTTCAGTTCTTCCATTGCGTTTGCCATTTCAGATTACTTTCTCCTTGGTTGTTTATCGTTTGAACTCCAAAATGAAACTGATTGCAAATCTGATTCAGCTCCTCAATTTATAGTCATGATTCCAAAACAAGTTTAATCCTGCTTAAAGCAAATTTGCAATATCAGCACATTAAGCTGAATGATTCATGTAATTTGAAACCACACTTCCTGTAAGCAACCCAATTCTAAGAATTTTACTGATCGAAACGTTTCATTTTTATTTTATTTTTTATATTATTAAGCCAAGCTCAGGGGATACCCTATGATGCAAAGCACAGCGTGGCAGGAAGGAGATAGGGAAAGGATTAAGGGATATGAGGAGAGCGGCGGAGGTGCCGATGTATGTCGCCCTTAAACTTTTGCAGGTTGTATGACGGTGGAAAGACAGAAGATGGTAGACTGTTCCACATTCGCACAGTTCGGGATAAGAAAGCATCACGGAATTTTAGTGTACGTCCGAAGGTAATTTGAATTGTAAAAGGATGAGCGCGGGATGCAGCGCGGGTATTGCGTGCAGGAACTATTCTACAAGGGATCAAACTAGATATTTCATCAGAACATTGGCCATGCATATAGCGATAAAGGAGCGAAAGGCGTCCAATATTGCGACGGTGCTCGAGCGAGTCGATATGACGAGTAATTGCCACATCGCCAATGAGCTGGCAGGTTCTCTTTTGGACAATATCCAATGGAGCTAAGGCTGTGCGACCAGCCCCGGCCCAGATATGGGAATTGTATTCCATTCTGGGTCTGATGTAGGATTTGTAGAGGAGCGCTATATTTGATGGGCTGAAATATTTCTTACAACTTTTCAAAAACCCAAGACATTTTGATGCTTTTTGGCAACCGAGAAGATGTGATCTGTCCAGCTTAACTTACTGGAAATATTAATGCCAAGAATTCTTAGTGACGGTGATTCAGAAATTAATGCACCATCAAACGAAACGGGAGTGGTTAAGTGATGGTCTTGTTTTAATGAGATGAGACAGCTTTGGGTTTTAGATGCATTGAATTCGACGCGATTCACTTTGCCCCAAGCGAGAATATTGTCAAGATCGTTATTCAATGATCTAATCATGCAGTCTCGTTTAACACATGCGGCGTTCCCTCTGGAATCCGCAAGGGTGTCAAAGGAGTATGCGAAATCAAGAGTACTGTCATCAGCAAGGCTATGGGTAGGATTGAAAGTAAGGGAAAGCAGATCATTAATGAAGATTAGAAATAGAGTCGGAGAAATAACAGAGCTCTGGGGGACACCGGCATTAATAAGATGAGGATCAGATATAACGCCATCTAATACAACACGTATTTGGCGACTAGATAAAAAACTTTCAATCCATAATAGAAGAGGAGGGGAAAGACCAAGTGCTTTGAGTTTGGCTAAAAGGGCTGAATGCCAGACTCTATCAAAGGCCTTTGAAATATCTAGAGCAACGATTTTGGACTCACCAAAATTGTGAAGACTACGATTCCAACGTTCCGTAAGAAAAGTCAGCAAGTTTCCAGATGAGCGTCCGTGCCGGAAGCCGTATTGGCGATCGTTGATGAGCTGATTGGTTTCCAGATACTTCATTAATTTGGAGTTAATGATAGATTCAAAAACCTTTGAAAGAATCGAAGTGATTGCAATTGGTCGATAATTTGAGGGATCGCTACCCTCTCCTTTCTTGGGAATAGGCTGAACGTGAGCTAGTTTCCAAGCAGTTGGAAATTTTCCTGTCGAATAGGACAGGTAGAATAGTTTGCGCAGAGGTTTAGCCAAGGATGAGGCACAGCTTTCAATTAAGAGGGGCGAGAAACCATCAGGGCCTGCGGCTTTAGAGACGTTGATTCCTTTAAGGACCTTAAACACATCCCTCGTACGGATGTGTATTGGCTCTTGTACACATACGCACGGGGGATGCACGACAGGTGCCTGTGAAGTGGGTGGAAGAAAAGAATTTGATGCGAATCTAGCAGACAAAATAATAGCTTTATCCAGGGAGTCAACAACCACTTCACCATTATTAAGTAGTGAAGGTATATTCAATATTTAATCACATCAAATTAATTATTTATTTCTAAATCTTAAGTTATGAAATTTTTCCCTATGTTCTATATTCAAAATTGGTAGCAATATAAGTGAAGTTCTATGAATCCTATCTTGGAAACGAAATTGATCCAGAGCATATGTCTCCCAAGGTCCTATTCTGGGCTCATATCTAATTATATAAACTTGTGGAGCACTAGTGCTAAACGTAACTTTCATTATCACTAATAATTTAGAAATACTAATAATAAAAAACCTAGTTTCACATTATTTATTTTTTTATTTAATGAATGTAATAATTAATTGGATACAAATTAACATCATGGCGAATAAACTCTATTTTAAACGTTCGGCCGATAGGACCTCTATTTATAATATAAAAATCTCCTGCAGTATTTATCTCTAGTATAGTTTCATCAGTAATTGTGCTGTACCGTGCAGGAAGGAAAAGTTGACAGTCTTCCAAGTCCAGGATGATACGAGATACAAATGTAGTCTTACATCTTCTGGCACCCAGAATCTTGTATTCCTTATTAAATTCCATTTCAGCTGTCTTTAGAGAAGGTGGGTACTACTCCAGCTTCTTCAGTTCCTCCATTGCGTTTGCCATTTCAGATTACTTTCTCCTTGGTTGTTTATTGTTTGAACTGCAAAATGAAACTGATTGCAAATCTGATTCAGCTCCTCAATTTATAGTCATGATTCCAAAACAAACTTAATCCTGCTCAAATCAAATTTGCAATATCAGCACATTAAGCTGAATGATTCATGTAATTTGAAACCACACTTCCTGTAAGCAACCCAATTCTAAGAATTTTACTGATCGAAACGTTTCATTGGAATTCGTAAACATCCTGTTGTAAACAAATTTAAGCAATGCCAGCAAATGATTCATGTTTACTCTTTTCAAGTAATTTGATACCACACTTCCTGTAGGCAGCCAACAATTTTATTGTTCCAAGAATTTTGCTGATCGAAACGTTTCATTGGAATGTAATCAAATTTTCACATTTTCATGTATGTAAACAATCTTATTTGCAAATTCAACCAGCAGAATAAAGTAATCAAATTAATTTGAGTGATTTTCTTATCGTGTAATTCGATATCATCGCAGCCTATAAGCAAATTAGTTGGAATTCATCCTGTGCAATGATTATTGTAGCAGCAGGATCATTCATGTTTACAAACCGTTGCTATAAAAGCGCAAGCAAACTCTTGGGGAGCACCAGTCAATTTAAGTGATTCTAAGTGTTAGTGCCGAATAAGAAAAAAATTAAAAATGTCTTTCACAGTAATAAATGAAAGTTTTTCATTAATTAAGAAATTGTGAAAAGATGTGTTGAAGTGTTTAAGTGATGCAAATTTTGTGAATAAAAACAATATTGTTAAAGAGTGTAATAGAAACATTCGTAAATATCAAGTAGCATTTCGAAAGTGTAATAAGAATGCTACGAAACAACATTTGCACAGCTGTATTGCTCAAATTAAATCGTTGAGAGTGTTAATAAAAGCTCCCCATCGAGGTGGAGGAATTAATCAACGAGTAATAAGAAGTGATTTTGTTAAGTGGGAAGAAATAAAAACAGCATTCGTAGGTAGAATTAGGGCAGGTGTTATCGTGAATATAAGCCACCTAGATCCTAAGCTGTTTATGCAAGACGCTTCCAAGTTACTTGCTCGCCGCATTAAGAATACATTAAAACAACAATATCATATTAAAGTTGCTACAACGTTTTGCGGTGAGTTTATTAAAGAAACTGGTGATAATGAAGTTATTAAAGACATTAAGTACTTCCAAGCAAGAACTGCCCCAATCAGAGTGGAGGATAATTTGAATGAGTGGTATAAATTAAATATATATGACCCAATACTCACTCAACTAGAAGAGTTTCAAGAGAAAGATAGTGGTTGGGCTCTGCATTCTATAATACATTTAGCGGTGCATATCAACAAGTTTGAGCCGATTCGGGGATCATTTTATGTACCTCTGCCAAAGGAGATTGCTTCAAAGAAAGCTTGCATCAATGTACAAAATAATGATGAAGCATGCTTCGCGTGGGCCGTAATCTCAGCGCTATACCCTACAAATGCCCATTCTGAAAGGTTCTCATCATATCCACATTATTCTACTGTGCTAAATTTAACTGGAATAATATTTCCCATGACGCTTAAGCAAATAACGCAATTTGAAGGCCAGAACGATTTATCAATAAACGTGTTCATCCTAGAGAAAGAGCGTTTCTTCACCACAGTTCCAGTTAGACTTACGAAACACAGGATGGAGCGACATGTAAATCTCTTAATGATTCAAGATGACTATGACCAGGATGATGATGATGAAGACGAAGATCATATGGATGATGATGATGACGATGATGATGCTGGCAGATATCATTTTTGCTGGATTAGAGATCTTTCACGCCTTGTATCGAAACAAACTTCGAAGCGTAATGGTAGACGGTATATATGCGACAGATGTTTGCTCTACTTTTACTCTGAAGAAAAATTAACATCACACACTCCTGAATGTGAGAAACAAAACGATTGCAGAATTATGTTTCCCTCAGAGGAAAAGAAATGGTTGGAATATAAGAATTATAACCATAAGAATCCAGTCCCGTTTTGTGTGTATGCTGATCTTGAATCAATATTGAAGCCGATTCAGGGAAACGATCAAAATACACAGCGAATCCAGGAACATGAAGTTCACAGCATAGGATTCTATTTCCACTGCAAACATGATGCTAAGCTCTCATATTACAGAGCATATCGAGGTAAGGACTGTCAACAATGGTTTGCATTAGAATTGCAAAAAATATCCTCCATAGCTGTACAGGAAAAGCTGAACATCAGGCCAATGCAACCCTTGACTAAGAGGAACGGCGTTCACATATGGAAAATACTTGCTGCCATATATGTGAAAAAACGTTTGCACCCGATGAGGAACGAGTCCGAGTCCATTGCCATTTAACAGGTAAATACTGAGAAACATAATTCAATTCATTTCCTTTCATAAATTCTTTCAACAGGAAAATACCGAGGGCCAGCGCATAATGCATGCAATCTCATCTATCAGGATTGCTCAATAGTTCCTGTCATTTTTCACAATTTATCCGGATATGACGCTCACTTCATTATTAAGGATATAGCTACATCTTTCCGAGGAAAAGCTGATCTCTTGCCAATAAACAAGGAAAAATATATCTCGTTCAACAAGCACATGGACGGCAGCTACATCAAATTCAGATTCAACGATTCCTTCCGTTTTATGGCAGAATCTTTAAATAAGCTGTCATCATTGCTGCTGATGGATAAATTAAACACTACAAGATCAGTATGGCAGGGATTGGATGATGACACTATCAAACTTCTTACACGCAAGGGTGTCTTCCAATATGATGTTATTGATGACTGGGGTAAATTGGATTTCCGGAACTTGCCAACACAGGAAGCGTTCTACAATAAACGGACTGACAGTGCTATATCTCCTGAGGACTACAATCATGCTGAAAAGGTCTGGCAAAAATTTGAAATACAAACACTTGGTGAATATTCAGATCTATACCTTAAGACTGATGTTCTCCTATTGGCTGATGTGTTTGAGAACTTTCGAGAAGTGTGCATGAAGATATACAATTTAGATCCAGCACATTATTACACCATGCCAGGCCTAACATGGGATGCTATGCTAAAATACACTAATGTGAAATTAGAGCTGATAACCGACGTAGATATACTGCTATTCATAGAGAGAGGCATTCGAGGTGGTATAACTCAACGTTCGAACAGATATAGTAAAGCCAATAACAAATATATGGCTGATTTTAAGCCTGAGGAGAAAGAGAAATACTTGATGTATTATGATGTGAATAACCTTTATGGATGGGCCATGTTACAGCATTTACCAACCGGAGGATTCAAGTGGGTTGATGTTCCCAATATTGTCGTTTCCGAAATTCCTGATGATTCTCCAACTGGATACATATTCGAAGTCGACTTGGATTATCCTCAACATCTACATGATAAGCATTAGGGCTTACCGTTTTGCTCTGAGCATGCAGCACCACCTGGAGCAAAATTAGAAAAGCTTTTGACAACATTACATCCAAAAACTAAATATATTATACACTACCGAAACTTGAAGTAAGGCTTATCACATGGACTCATCCTGAAAAAAGTGCACCGGGTACTTCAATTCGACCAATCAGCTTGGCTTAAACCATATATTGACTTAAATACCACTAAACGGTTGCAGGCTACAAGCGATCATGTGAAGGACAGCTATAAGAAGATGAATAATGCAGCTTTTGGTAAGACCATGGAAAATGTACGCAAGTATAGTGATATCAAGCGTTGCATGAAGTGGGAAGGTCGCTCTGATGCAAAAGCTCGGATTGCGGCACCCAACTTCCACAGTGCAACGATATTTGATGAGAATTTAGCTGCTGTGGAATTAAGGCGACTCAAAATATTATTCAATAAGCCGCTCTATATAGGAATGGCTGTTATGGAAATTTCGAAAATATGCCTCTACGATTTTCACTACAGTTTTATGCAGCGTGAGTATGGAGATAAATGTAAAGTCATGTATACTGATACAGATTCTCTAATATATGAACTTGAAGAGAAAAATGCATATGAGTTTATGGCTGAAAATATAAACAAATTTGATACAAGTGATTACCCAGAAGATAATGAATTCAATTTACCGCTCATGAATAAAAAGATTCCTGGGCTAATGAAGGATGAGCTGAATTGGAAAATCATGAGCGAATTTGTAGGCTTGCGTTCAAAAATGTACAGCCTGCGTATAAACGCTGGTAAAACTGTAAAAAAAGCGAAAGGAGTAAATACTAATGTAGTCCAGAGGCATATCAATTTCGAAGACTACGTCGAATGTTTAAATAACAAGCGAATATTAACTGCTAGTCAGAGCTCCATACGATCTCATCACCATAACGTATACACTATCAGTCACGTGTAAGTGGCTTTTGGCTGTGTTTTTGATCGGGAATAATTACAGATATGAGATGTAAATTTCTTTTTAGGAAGATCTCCGATCTATGTCCAATTAAAAGAATAAATGGAGTGTAGTTGTTTTAGAACAGCATTTATTGTTATTTCCCAACGTTTCGACCCTTGGGTTTAAGGGTCCTCTTCTTGGGGCTACAAAGCAGTATATATTTAAAACAACAAACCAAATTTGTATTCACAACAATGTAGATTACCTTATGAAAGTGACAAACTAAAATATAATAGCACTTATTAAAAGAAAACAATGGACAATTAAAATTTAACACTTAAATATTAGAAAAATTCTTTTTTAAAAAACAAATGAATAAATAAATAGAAGACGACTGATTGACGTATGACAGGAAGGCTTAGATCTATAGACAAGAAATGGAAGTACAAGGGCTTTTTTGGAGTGGGACGTCAATTAATATCAGTGGGCTATTGTTATTGATAGCTGTTCAATAATGTGTGTCGTTCTGATGAAATGAGAGCTGAGTGCGTATGGTGCTAATGTGATTGTTATGTGATAAAGAATTGAGAATTTGGTGATATTCTTTGTGGATGGTCTCTGTATCTAGTCGTATATTGATTAAGTTATGTTTGTTCATATATATGTGGCAAGATCCTTTGGTTTCTCTTTTCA
The DNA here is from genome assembly GCA_963924295.1 of Dioctria rufipes. Lineage (NCBI taxonomy): Eukaryota > Metazoa > Arthropoda > Insecta > Diptera > Asilidae > Dioctria > Dioctria rufipes. Next base: position 140,499 of record CAWUPM010001118.1, on the reverse strand, counting down.
TTCTATTATTTTCATTGGCAACTATCAGTCAAAAAAAGATTGCATTGAGTCCCTATGATAATAAGCGTCATATTATGAGCGGAGCGACGGATACTTTACCATGGGGACAATACTCTATTTCATCAGATCAACAAGTAGCAGCCGCAGAAAGAATCTAAGTCAAGTGTAAATAATAAATGTATTATAGTTTTAGTTTCATTTATTCAAGTGATTTGTTTTAAAATGCGTAATTGTAAAATAAAACAAGTATTGTAATTATAAATTTATTGTAATTGTATTATAGTTATAGTTGTTTTTCAAGAAATTATAAAACATCTTTGTTATTAATCCAAGAATTGTGTTTTGATGAAAATCCGAGCCATTTCACCTAAGCTTTATCTCCACTCTTCTTTAAGATTTTCTCTACCAGTTATAGGTTTGGGTGTTTAACTTTCAGCAGCTCCAATTCGTAAAAGCATCCTGTGATTGGATTTCCTTGATAATCTTCCAGCCGATATGTGATGGGGTTTGTGTTTTGAACATTAATAATTTTAAAAATTTCAGCTGTCCAGTTTGGTGTATAGCCTTTCTGACATATATGCTTGTATTTGCTGATTCGTACAAAATCTCCAACTTTATAATTTGCAGGAACAACAATTTTTATATGATTGTATACAGATGAAAGCAGTTGTTTCTCATTGGAGGTGTTGATATCACGTGGTCTCATTTTTGTAGTTCGATGTATTCTTGAGTTGTATTCAGTGAACAGTTTCTTCACCATACCAATCCACTGATAATTTCCATTAAAGCTGAATTCCTTCCACATCATATCCTTCACAGTTCGGTTAAATCGTTCCACTATTGATTCTTTGAGGAAACTGTACGTAGAGTAATGATTAACTTCATGCTTCCGCATTAGATTTTTAAAGAAGTTGTTGTAGAATTCCTTTCCATCATCAGTCTGCAGGTTTTTAGGTATTCGTCCCTCGCTTAATATAGATTGCATGGCATCTCTTACTTCTACACCAGTTTTACTTTTAATTGGAATTGCCCATGCATATTTGGAGAAGGCATCAATTACTGTCAGCAGATAGCGGTAACCATTGTTCACATACTTGTAGGGATCCATTTCAACCAAGTCTGCCTGCCACAAGTCATCTAGTCCTTTGATAATCACACGACGTCGTTTAAAATTTTTTCTCGCTGGTTTATGCAGCTCATTTACCACTTGTCTCTTACTCATCGTAATTATAAATGAAACAGATTTCTCAAGAGTTCTTACTCATATACACCATCTTTTGGTGTCAAGTCGTTCTTACTTATTACTGAAGTAAACAGATAGTTTTCAATCTTCGTCATTTCGCCATTGATATATAGCGTTAAATTTGCCACCTCTATATTAATAGTTTTTTCTTATTTCTTCCACACTTATTTTAATTTTCTTGTCAACATAATCTTTGGTAGTAGCATCATCATTTTCAAGGCGCTCACCAAGTCGTTTTATACACTTTGAGTTCAGATCGTAGTCTCCGTTTATCGTTAAATTAAATCCAATACCCCGCTCCCCATGTTCACCAGCTGGACCCTGAGCTCCTTGTTTACCAGCTGGGCCTTGAATTCCTTGTTCACCGCCTGGTCCCTGAGCTCCTGTTGGTCCACGTTCACCTTGTTTCCCACGATATCCACGCTTAGAGAAACGTCCAAACTTGTCAACGCTCATCTGTAGATTGTGTAGAAGTATGGTAATGAAGTAGTATTTAAACTATAATATCTGCTTCTCGCAACTCGTCCAGGATAGATACAATTTCATTGTTGTGACTGGTGTTTCCAGCCTGCTTTGATGCCATTAGAAGGCGCAGTCTATCCAGTAATTCATTTGGATCATCCCAGTAAATGCGTTCAATGTTTTCTTTACGCAGACACATTAGACCCATGCCTTTATGCTGTATAAATTTACTGATTATAGCTTTATACTTAGCCACTCTAGTACCCTTTATTTGCCCATCTTCAGCATATTCACGTTTATATGCATTGGTATCTCTCAAAATAGATCCATAATTAGTTAAATCCTCTTTAGTATATAGACTTTTTACAGGATCTTTCATAAATAGCGGCTCACATAACCCCAAAGTTGTTTTATAGCTCTTCCCCTTCATAACAACATTTCCTACATCATCAACATCAAACGTTGAATTACCGATTCTCCACGCGCTATCATCATAGTAAACTCCATAGGTTGGATCAATTTTAGGGCTATTATCAGTGAATAGCTTTAAATAGTTTGAAACTATATATCCAGACGTATCGGAGGAGGTGACAAGAGACCTTCCTATCAATGTTCTTGAATGTTTAGGTGTTGCGAATTCTTCTTCAGATGTTAAGGAATAATCTCCATAATTTATAGGTGTGCTACTAGCCTCCATTTTCACATATTTTCGTTTTGGAGGAGTAAAAGGTTCCACAATTTCGTGGTATTCTTCTTCCTTTCCTTCTTTTGGTTCCAATTTGACTGGCGGCTCGTTTTTGACTCTGGTAACACACTCTTTTAAGGGTTTGGTGATTGGCTTGAAAGTTTCTTCAATTTTCTTCGCACTGCATTCCTTGTCTTGATGATTTCTTTTAATAGATTTTCATTCATCTTCGATATTAACTGAATAACGGCTTTTCAAACAGCTCTGATAACAGGTAAACAGCTTTCCAAACAGCTCTTATAACAGCTTAACAGCTTTCTGAACAGCTCTGGTAACAGCTTAACAGCTTTTAAAACAGCTCTGATAACAGCTTAACAGCTTTTCAAACAGCTCTGATAACAGCTTAACAGCTTTCAAACAGGTCTGATAATAGGTGAACAGCTTTAATCTACTCAGCAGGTCCACAGGATTCGGTGTTCTTTCGACTGAGTAACAACTTCGACTTATGAAGATTTCACATGTTTCACCCTTTTATAGTACAATGAAGGTATCAAATCCTTCACGGTATCGCCCCTTGTTTAATGAGCTATCCTTATCAATCATCAAGAAACCATATTCATCCTTCCAACACTCAGCACAGGCTCTTGGAAATTTATCAAACTTCATGTCTGTGCTCACATGATCATTATAGATATGTTTCAAATCCAAGTCATCTTGCTTGAATAAGATGATTAAATTAGCATTTTCACGTATTGAGTGCTTTGGTATATGCGTATATGTTTGACAGGGATAGAAACTGCCTATATCTTCGTGGCGACCCATGCAAAAATAGGATCACACATTATCTTGCTTTTCACATGCTACATCATCGAAAATAAACACTGAATGTGATTTGGCTTCCTGTGGTGCTAGAACGTCGCAGTTGTTTGAGAATGTATAATACCCCAATCCTGATATGGGAGTCATCACTAGCTTCAAGTATTCATACTTCGGTTGATGCAAAGATTTTGAATATATGTAAATATTTTCATATCTCAGACCATTGGGATGTTCCAGCAAACTTATCATAACATTAGTTTTTCCACAATTGGATGGTCCAACAATGATGCTCCTTATACTATTAGGCAATAGGGGACCATGCTTCTTTTTCACCTTCATAACAGCTACATCATCATTTCGAACAGGAAAAGCTTGTTGTTGTTTAATGAACCGCATATTGAAGACTAAAGGGATTATTATAAATACACCTGTTTATATTACATTTCAACAGTATCATCGGAACCTTATAAGATGCCGGATCACAAATCGAAGCGCTCCAGAAAATCTTTGAAAGGGGGCAGAGGACTATTAAATTCAATCATCAACAAATTACCTGTAGAATTACATCTACCGGGATACCAGTACTGTGGACCAGGAACAAAGTAACAACAAAGATTGGCAAGAGGAGATCCAGGCATTAATCCACTGGATGCAGCCTGCAAAGAACAGGATATAGCATACTCGCGGCATAAAGATACAAGTGATCGACATATAGCTGATAAAATATTAGCTGAAAAAGCCTGGCAGCGTGCAAAATCTAAGGATGCAAATTTGAGTGAACGTGCCAACGCTTGGCTTATAACAAACGCAATGAAGGCTAAAATTAAGCTAGGTATGGGTCTTCAGGCTAAAAATAAACGCCAACCCACATTCCGAGAAGCAGAATGAAATTCACGTAAAATTTTAAAAGTCAAAAAACCAAAAGACTTGATGGAAGCTACAAAAATAGCTCTTAGTGCAGCTAAAAATATTGTAAAAAGAAAGAAAAAATCAATTAAAACTCCACGAGTGATCCCTGTACCAAAGGTTGGTGGAGCACTACCGTTCCTCATCCCGTTGTTTGCTGGGCTTTCAGCATTGGGAGCACTATCGGGAGGTGCAGCAGGCATAGATAAAGCAGTAAATAATACCAGTGCCGCAAAGGCAAAATTGGAAGAAAGCAAACGACATAACCAGGCAATGGAAACTATAGCGGTTGGCAAAGATGGAAACGGGCTGTTCCTGAAGCCGTACAGAAAAGGACTTGGACTCTATCTACAACCTCAACCAAAAAACTATTAAAGACGCTACCCAAAAGACCGCTAAACGAGTTGGATCTTCACAAGTATACCACACACTTGCCGCACTTCAGAGGAGTATTTATGCGTGATAATCTTCCTAAAAAGCCATGGAAGCGAGAAATCGGAATTGTTAACTTGGACATCTCAACTGGAGCCGGCACACACTGGGTAGCGTACTACAAGAAAGGTGATAACATCGAATAATTTAATAGCTTTGGCAATCTGCATCCACCAAGGGAGCTCATAAGCTACTTGGGTAGTAATATTACGTACAACTACAGTTCTTATCAGAATTATGATGCAGTAATTTGCGGTCACTTAAGTTTAGAGTTTTTATATAATTGTTATAGCCATTAATTATTATCTATAAATAAATGTATCTATATTGAAATTGTGACAGTTCATTATCAACCGCCATGTCATTAACACTTACTCTCACGCGAAATTCATCTCTATTCAATTCTGAGTACTTTCCCCCGCTGGAGCTAGCAACGGATTATGTTTGTGGATTAATTGATTTTCAAACATACAACTCTATACCAAATATTGATGTGAGCAATAATCTGTTTCATGTAGGGAATGAGGTTGTTGAGATACCTGTTGGATCCTATAAGATTGATGATATAGCAAAATATGTACAAGGATACTTGGATAAAAAAGGGAGAAGGATAAAGGTTGCGATAAAGGCTAACAATAATACGTTGAAGAATGAAGTTAAGGCAACTGAAGAAATACATTTTGAAAAATAGAGATCCATAGCCCCTCTGCTAGGATTCAGTAAAAGAAACTTGACTGCTAATGTAGTGCATACATCAGAGTTGCCAGTCAACATCATTAAAGTAAATACTATACGCATCGAATGTAATATTATATCAGGTTGTTGAGATACCTCTTGGATCCTATGAGATTGATGATATAGCAAAATATGTACAAGGATACTTGGATAAAGAAGGGAGAAGGATAAAGGTTGCGATAAAGGCTAACAATAATACATTGAAGAGTGAAGTTAAGGCAACTGAAGAAATACATTTTGAAAAACAGAGATCCATAGCTCCTCTACTAGGATTCAGTAAAAGAAACTTGACTGCTAATGTAGTGCATACATCAGAGTTGCCAGTCAACATCATTAAAGTAAATACTATACGCATCGAATGTAATATTATATCAGGATCATTCTTCAACAACACACAAGTACACACTCTCCATGAGTTTTCCCCGAACGTTGGGCCTGGGTATAAAATAGTGGAGGTACCCAAAAATGTAATCTATTTGCCTGTGAACACCAAACGTATAAGTTCTCTAACATTGAAGCTCCTTAACCAAGACGGTGACTTAATCAACTTCAGAGGAGAGACTATAACCATCAGGTTATACTTCAAGCCAAAGCATGTTGATATACAATAATGATATATACGAGTACGGAGCAGCCAAGATCATTAGTCAGCGGACAACCTTGAAGCGATCAAGACCTACATTAACATCTGCAAATACAGCATATTTACAATCAATAGGCTTAACGCTGAAACAATGAATAAAGGAATACTAGATATTGAACCAGACGCTAACTTTGATAAGAGTGTTACCAAATTTGAACATCACTCCTATTCACCATTTCTAACATCATTTAAAAACAGCGATGAATTCCGTATATCTGTACGACATCAGGACCTGAATCTTCTACCCAGCAGGAGTTTTCTTTATATTGAGGGGTCGCTAACAAAGCTGGATGGAACCGTTTCAGCAACTGAAAAATTAGCTAACAACGCTCTACCATTTCTTTTTGAGGAAATACGCTATGAATTGAATGCAGTGGAAATCAATCGTATGAGAAATCTTGGGATTGCGACAACATTAAAAAACTACGTATCGCTAAATGCAAATGAAAGCAGGATACTACTCAACGGCAGTTGGTCACCAGATTCATCCATTATACCAACCAGTGGACTGTTTAACTATTGTGTACCTCTGAAATATTTATTGGGATTCGCTGAAGATTACAAGAAAATTCTTATAAATTCCAAACATGAACTCATATTGACCCGGAGCAGGACAGACGATAATGCCATTATATCTCCCACAGATGTGGTGAAAATTGAAATTACCAAACTTCAATGGAGCATTCCGCATGTTACAGTATCCGATGATGAAAAGCTGCAACTATTTAAAATTATCGGGAGAGGTCGACCGATACAAATACCATTCTGCAGCTGGGACATATATGAGTATCCAGTACTACCGGAATCCACGCATCAAACCTGGTCAGCTAAGACTTCCACTCAACTGAAGTAACCACGATTTATCATCTTAGCATTACAAACGGATCGAAGGAACGATAAAACCAAAGATACAAGCAAGTTTGATCACTGTCAACTCACCGATGTTACAGTTCATTTGAACTCAGAATTATATCCCTATGATGATTTGAATTTGAAATTTGATTTGAATAAATACGCATTGCTGTATGAGATGTATATAAAGTTTACACAATCATACTATGGTCATCAGTATCAAAATGAAACAATAAAAACTGGACCTGTTGACATAAGGCTAGAATTCAAGACATCTGAAAATATACCGGCTAATACAACAGCATATTGCCTGCTTCTACACGATCGAATAGTGGAATACAGTCCTTTGACAAGTGAAGTTAGAAAGTTAAATTAAGAAGATGCCTGTCATCGTAGACGTCCAAGGATTCAAAACAAATCTCAATGAATTCATCACTAAAGAACTGGCAATTTTAAACAATGAAAACCAGATGCAGCACTTTATATTTCAACCACCGTTCAGATACAAAGACTTGACTTCAGCAAAAAAGAGACAAGTAAAATGGCTTCAACACAATTTTCATGGATTCCGCTGGGATGATGGCTACATACCGTATCACAAGCTGTACACTATAGTTGAACCACTGCTTCGAAGCAAAACCATATATGTAAAGGGATCTGAAAAAGTTCATTGGATGCAGAAGATAGTTGGAGAGGGTGAAATCATTATCAACGTCGAAGATGAATACAACTGTGGAAAACTAATAGAGATTAACACAAACGCGCCTTCTTGCCAAGTTCATATTGGACAATGTGCTATAAGAAATACCTTTATAATAAGAAATTTTATTGGAAATAAAAACAAAGGTTTATGAAACATAAGACTTTTCAATACACACATACCCCAGAACCCTCACTGACATCGTCTAGAATCTGTTCATGGTGATGTCATGTTGTGAAATTCGAATGATGCTGGTATCTACAACTTCCCTGCTAAGAAAAACTTATTTAGGTGCAGCAAAACCATGATGACGTAATGCCGATATCTAGAGCTCTCCCGCTAATAAAAGAAAACAGCAAAACGAAGGCATGCTGGTAGTTCCGGCTAAGGCCGCTAGGGACCTTACTCAAGAAATGGCGTTTGCGTCCAAACAGATGTCGCTAATATCTCGAAAACCAAAGCCCGTAGAGGATTTCTGATGACAACTCCCACTCCACACAGCCAAGAATCCATTTCCATGAGCAAAAATAACTTGAATTATTAATACTCTAATATCTCGAAAACCAGAGCCCGTAGGGCATTTCTGATGAAAATTTCATTACCCCCTCACCTTATATATTATATTATATATATTATCCCCCCCCACATACCCACCATCTAGAAGCCATTGGCATGAACAAAAATTTCCCACTATTAACTTTAATTATTAGTTCAAAACCAAAAGCCTACATTTAGGCGCTCAAGAAAACTCATGATAAGAAGCCTACATTTAGGTGCACCACATATCTATCTAAGAAAACCGGAGCGCAGTCAAGACCAAATGACACATCCCGGTAGTACCGATTAATCCCGCTAGGGTGCAGTCGAGACTCAATGGTGCACCCAAGACACAATGGTGTATCCAAGGCACAAACCAATACAGCCAAGACACAAACCTACATTTAGTATGGGCTCAACCCACCTAGCGACGGTGGCGCCATCTGTGGCGAAATCCTGGAAGCTAAAACAGTGGGCCAGAACTCCCATAGAGTATCTACTGTTAATAATTTTTTGAATTGCTGGTGAGATGGGATAGTACCGCTGTTTAATTGGAGAAGAGTCAGTGACGATGACATGCTCGACTTGATTAGTGCAGCCCAACCTCTTCCCCATTTTCGCTTCTATTCTATTAGTAAGCCCACTAAGCTCCGCCTGCTGCTCAGGTGTTAATTTGGCGTGACTTTTGAGGGCCCCAGCATGGTAAGTAATTTCATTATCGCTGAACCGCCAGGAGTTGTGCCTTAAATCCGCCGATATTCCCATGATTTGCCGAAAGTCTATCTCAAATATTATGGATTGAGGTAATTCTGGAATTATCAAAACATCCACAACTGCTATACGCCCTTCCAATTCTATTGGTAAGCTTACTTCTCCAAGTACCTCTATACTTTTGCCGTCTACTAAACACACAGTCTTGGCTCTCGTTTTCTCCAGTTTAAGCACGAGTTTCTGTAATAACTCCCAACTCAGTCTTCCAACAATAGTCCTAGAAGCTCCTGAGTCCAGTAAACCAACAACCTTAATTCCAAAAATTGATACAACCAGATGTGGCCGCACATCACCCTGTATTTCTGAGAATACATAATCCACTAATGTGTTGAGTGTGTGATCATCCCTTCTGGATACCTTACTTCTAACGCAACCGGATGGACTCATAGCATGGGCTTTTTGGGAATTACTTGAGCTCGACCCGCCCGTTATTGTCGAGCTCTTCTCGCGTTTCCCGAAGCTTGATTTTGTTGACTTTGACCTGGGTTATTCTGAGATTGACGTACATTCCTGCTAGTTACCACTTGTCGTGTCTCATCTGTTGAGCTTGTGTTATTGTTTTGTTGCCTTTGATTTCCACTGTTATCCTTACAGTGATCGCACCTGGAGCGAGTGACGCCCGGGGCCCCACAACCGTAACATCTAAGACTATTCCGACAGAATAGTACGACCGCAACGATAACATCTTGGACCTGAATCTGTTGTTGAGTGGGAAGCTGGAGACTGATTTGCTACTACTGAGACAGTAGGCCATTCCGTACCGACATAAGCCAAGTCTGGTTCGAGGAGCTGGTTACCTCTTCTAGAAGGTGGAGGTGCATAAGCCTCCACCGAAGTGCGAACAGATTCTAGACTTCGACCCAACTCGATAAGTTCTTGAACAGTGTTAACTTCAGTAAGCCCCAATTGGGTTTGATAAAACGGATTAATATTACGTTTTAAAATCCTCAATTGGTGAGCTTCAGTTAAGGGATCAGATAATCTAGCGAACCTGGTCGTCATAACCGCTGTGTATATCCCAATTGTTTCGTCTTTGCCTTGCGTCCGCTTGTTGATTTCCTCTAACAATCTGTCGTCATAATCATAAGGTAAGAATTCTTTTTTTAATTCTTGTACTAATTCTGCCCAACTACGAAATTTCGATTTATTGGCTCTGAACCATAAAAGTGCTCTCCCTGAAAAGAGGTCTAAAGCAGACTGAAACAATCGCCTTTTGTTTATTCCCCGAGCTCCAGTCAGCTTATTCACTCTTTCCAAAAATGAGTTCAAGGACTGGCCTTGGTCTCCCGTAAATTTAATATCCCATTTGTACAAAGCTGCTCGAGGTCTTGAGCCAGACATAACTACAGTAGGTAACGATAGGTCTTTATCTGCCTCCGAGAATTCATCTTCGTCCCCTTCCACTTTATATTTTAATGACCCCAAAGATAAAATCAAGTCCGCACGAACTCTAGCTATCTCCTTTTTTTGCTCTTCACTTACGGGCTTAGTTCTACTGAGTCTTCCGAAGGCCCACTCTATTCTGGTGATTATTTTTTATAATCGCTACTATCAACCTCCCCTTGGAAATCCTCTACAAGACCTTGCACCTCCTCCAATTTCTTGTTTAAAGCTTGTATATCGTCTTCGAATTTAATGGGGTGGGGATTTACTATTGTAGACCTGCCATCCTTCTCGGCCTTTAAAACGGCACGTAAACCAATGCGCATATCATCTACCTTACCGGTAGGTAAACCCCTCACGAGTAATTCATAAGCTAACTCTTCCTGGTTTAAATGGTTTATCTCCATTTTAAATTCGAATAGATTGTAGGTTAGTTAGATACGACACGAAATGCAAAAATGATCTTATTTTTCTGACAGAAAAAGGAAAAAAAACTTGAAATTTAAAAGCAATCAGTGAACCGAAGAGAATTAGCGGTTAGAAACTAGGTTAGACGTGGCCTAGGTCAGTGTTGAATTGCAGGCTAAAGCAAGCAATTCCGCCAGTTCGGTACACCAGCAACTTGTTCTGGCAAATTTGTCTCTTCAGATGAATTCTTTTATCAGCACATCTCTTTATAACTTGTCGAACTGAACGAAATTGGAACGATCTAATCACTGGGCAATGCTAGTGTCATGTCCCAATGCAATTGTATCATTCAAACTCTCAGTTAGCTGAAAAACGGAAGACTTGCGAATAAATAAGAACACTCGAAATAATTGAAAACTCGTTACACTTTATTACTTTCCCTGACCTATCTTAACTATAATATGACTAACCCGAACCGAAACATGTTGCTGCGGTGACTGATAATAATACGGCCCTCGCCAGACCAGTCATTGGTCTTTTATGTCCGATACTCGTAAGTAAACTTTCTTTGCTCACAACGCGGATGTAAACAAACGACAACAACCTTGTCGTTTGTTCTACCGGTTGCAGCACCTGAGTCGCTTAGTTGTGAACAATCGCTTTACATAATAATTACCATGCGAGGTAAATTATTACCGTAATCGTCGATTGCTCCACTAAGCGTTGGGCTAATCATCAAAACAACCGACAGTTGCAGAACAATACCATGCGAGGTTATTGTTTAGCAATTGCTGATTATTTCGCTGTAATGCCCTTGGCTGTTGGAAGAATCTTCCGTATATTGGGCCATCACATCCCTCCCCCCTTGGAAAAACTAGTTTCCGCAGGCAACTAAATCTGGAAGTGCAACAGTCTTAAAAATTGAAAATATTTTTGGTCTTCGTTCGGTTCAGATTGTTTTACATTTTTCGTACATATAAATGTAAATCTTCTGATTTATCTCTTCTTACATTTTTATCTTTTTAAAATGTTTTTCTTTCTTACCACCTGTATGCTATCTTTTCTTTACTTTTCGATTACACATATTTATTTTCACTTATAATTTTTTAATTTATCTGTATAACTCTTTTTAACATATATTTCTTTATTTTTTTTAATTTAGAAATCTTTACTGTTGTTCTTTTCTTTTTCTTTTCATTCTTGTCTTCTTTACAACTTTCATTCTTTAACTCCAATTTAAAAAAAAAAAAAAAAAAAAAAAAAAAAAAAAAAAAAAAAAAACCTTTCAACTTTGACCATATATTCTCTTTAAATCTTATATTTCTTCTAAATTTTCAATCTTTTCTTAACTCTTTATTTTTAACAACCTCTTCGTTTGGTTTTCAGCACTGTTAACATATTATTTTCCTTTATATTCATTAATCTTTTCGTTTTTATCTTTCTTGAGTCTACTTTTAGTTTCCCATCTCTAAGTTATTTCTATTACATTAAAATTTTATGATTAACCTATTGTACTCCTTAATTACCTTACATGTATTACATTGTTAGAAATCATTACTTACTGTATAACACTATATAATAACAAAAATTGAAAAACACAAAAATTAATTCCTTTTACTATAACTTATATCAACAAATCTCTCCAATGATTACAATTTTATGACTTTGCTTCGCTTTACCTTGCTTTCTATCTACACGGGTTGCCCACTATATTTTACAAAACTATCCTATCACTTCTATTTATAAATTTTCTACTACCCTAATGTGGTCACTCCAACTGTACCAGTTGTTTTTTCACGACGTTTGGCAGGGATGTTGTAGGTATATTGGCTGTTGTGGGGATAACCTCGATGCTAATGTTCGGTTCTGGTTCTTCCAGCGATGACTCCTTTTGCATACTTCGGACTGGTTTAGACATCTGGATGGTCGGCAATCTCGACAGTCGACTGGTGCTCTTTATTGTCTGTCTTTTCTTCCAACGTCTCAGATGGATCAAAATTCCTGCTAATATTGCAAGAGTGACGATGCATAAACACCCCGTAATTGATGTAGCTGCTAGATGTATATGATGAGGAATAACTTGCCTGATGGTTTCCTCCTGCTTAATGGCTTCCTGGACTCTATTTATATCAGCTTCTTGATCCCTCCATGCCTGATTAAAGTTGTCGGTTGCTAATAGCTTCACTTCATTTTTTTTATCTTCTAAAATTTCCGATTTCCGTGATTTGGTTTGCATTGTGATGACATCCCAGGCTGGGATCTCTGATCTAGTTGGCTGCCAAAGTGTTATGTTGCGCCTCGCGCTGTCCTCTGAGTATATCAACCAATCTCCTATCTGCAGATGGCACTGTTCCTCTGTAGTTAGCACACCTGTGGATGACAGCTTTCCTATCGCAGTTCGCATGTTCCTGCAATTTACCTCCAGCTTAGTCTCATCAGACATCACGAAGAGCCAGTGATTTTTAATCACCATTCTAACGAGGCTATTCCATTTTGGAACTATTCTTTCTTTGCATGCCCTAGTGTTTACTCTAAAACTCCGGAAAGGGTTCAGTACACAGTTGTCTCCTATGGCAGTGATTGTTGGACCCAGCTGTGGACACAGTGGTTGTGGATTGTCCGCGCTGGTCAAGATCTTCTGGCATTTGTAATGTTGCGGAAGACTCAGCAGCACATGCTGCCGCTCGTGGTTGTTTGCTGCCACGAATTCAGCGTCAAGTTCATAAATGTGAAAGCCTTCCTCACCAACTGCTGCCGGTATTGTATAACTTTATGTAGATCAAATGATGTTCGTTGAGGTTGAGGAATCTCAATTTTAACCAAGATTTGTTGATTTATTTGCAGAGCCTCTACCTTCGCATTCTGATTTAGAATTTGAAAATTTTGAAATCTCTCATCCAGGTCCAACTGTCGTGTGGCATTACGCATGATTTCTGTTATCTCCTTCGCATGGATTATTAGTGGGTGTAGCTTTCCCATGCTTAGTAAGACCAGCATATCTGATAAAGTATCTAAAGAGTCACTGATTTCTCTTAGGTGGAGAATCATCATTGTAATGATTTCGTTCAGCTCTAGTCTCAGCTGTAATTCGGTTAGCTCTTCGGTTTCATTTCTCTGCATTTTTATGATGGCTGAAATCTTATTTTTCAACTCCTCTCGTTCTATTGCCGCTTGAAGCCGCGATACGTTAAATGGGTGCAGGGTTGATTTTACTACAGTAGTCTGTCCTTTGAGGAGGTTAAACATCCGGTTCTCTTTTCCGTTTATCTCGTCTAATGATGCACGTATCTCTTCTGAATCTGCGTGATCCATCGTTCCGAATAGAGTCTTGAACATTGAACCTATTCCATCAAAGAAGGAGCGTTTTTTACGACGAACTGTCTCTTCTTCGTGCGTATGATGGGCTAGTTCCTCATGCTGTCGTTTGATTTTAGCTACCCAGCTTCTTATCTCCTTTGCCGCTACCTCGCATTTGACTATTCCGGAATGACTGATCTCGGCACATAGTCGCGTGATGAGATTGCTGCAGGTGTTGGCGAATACAAGCTCCTTCGATAAATCAGGTACCTCTAGTTTCGATAAGATGGTCCAATGCCTGGTATAAAAGTTGACCTTCCCTATTTGTTCAAATAGTACTCCGGAATCTGCTATCGGCCGTATGGTGTAGCCCACATTCTCTGCATTTATGACCGCTATATATGCCAAGATTGCCACAATTACCGTCTTCATGGTGTTGGAGTTCCCGATTACTACTGAAACTTATCTATACTGTAAACTACTGGCAACCTCCTTATCCTATTTTCTTATTCGCAAGGTGTATTATTATTTTTTTTTTATTATTGTATTTGAATTTTACTAATTCTTAGGTATACATATATTTTCCCAAGACCTCTTCACTTTTTTTTTTAACTTATTCCACCTCTTTCGCTTTTTCTTCTCCTAACAACACAAAAAGCTTCTCGTGCTGGTATTGGCTCAACCAAGGCGGATAGAAACAAAAACTGATGCGACCCTCAGTTCCTGTTGCGTCTCTGGGTTTGTGGGATGTTATTTCTGGAAAATTTAAATTGCTTAGTCAGCAATAAAAGCAAATTGGATGTCAAATTAAAAGGAAATTAAAATTAATCTTGAAATTTTTTCAAGCGATTCGCGTGTACCCGCTTGAATTTTCTGCCCTGGAGTATTGTTATATTCTCCGGGTTGTGTATGTATATTATCTCGTAGGGTCCCTAAAAAATTGATGTTAGTTTTCCAGTCCGCGTTAAATCTTTGACCAAAACCTTGTCTCCTACATGGAGAGGTTCTATCCTAGTTGATCTGTCGTAGTACCTTTTTGCCGTGAGTTTACTTTTCTGTAAATTCTTCCGAGCTATTTCGAAAGCTCTCTGTAATTTAAACCGCAGGACAGCATGATACTTGTCGGCATTGTACACTGGCTCTGCTTTACGTTGCAAGGTACTGGGAACTTCGGATACAAACCCGAACAAGGTTTCCATTGGCGTCAATTTAGTAGCCATATGCATTGTGTTATTATAAGCATGCGCTGCCGTCCCCAAAAATTCGTCCCAGTTTCTAGGTTCCTCATCGACAAAACTCCTCAGAAAATTGGTAAGTGTCGAATGCTGTCTTTCTACTGCATTTGACTGAGGATGATAAGCGGTAGTTCGCAGTTTCTTAATCTTTAGTAATTTGCACAATGCTTTCATGACTTCGCCCGTAAAGTTTGCACCCTGATCTGTTACAAGCTCTTTGGGTAATGTGTATCTACTAAGTATTTGTTCGAATAAGGCCTGGGCCACGGTATTCGCCTCTTGATCTGGTATTGCTTCAAAATCGACGAACCTAGTGAGATCATCCATCATGGACAAAATATACTTATTTCCGTTGTGACTTGTCGGCAGCGGGCCAACTAGATCAACGTATACTTTATCGAAAGGCTTCTCCGAAATTTATGTTATTACTAACGGCATTTTATTGGTCTTAGAATGTTTATTTCTCTGACATTTCATTCAGCGCCGAACATGTTTAGAGATATCATTCTTCATTCCCCTCCAATGAAAGAAACGCTTTACCCTTTCCAGAGTTTTGTTTCTTCCGAAGTGTCCCCCGAACCGTGAGTCATGAAAATCTCTCAATATAATCCCCATGTCCCCTGGGTCCGTTATATACTTGGGTCTTGTGTTTTTCTGGAGCCTTATTTCTTTTATCTCAGACTCATCTATGTCATCTCATTCCTCTTCGGATTCTCGAGAAGGCTGCTTTTTCTGGTTTTCTTGGTCTTTCTTCCTTCCAGCTTGCGCTCGGGTAATTGCGAAGCACGGGTACTCCCTACCACACTTGTCTTCATCTTGGTCTATGCCTTGTGGAATTCTGCTAAGTGCATCTGCATTGCCGTTTTCTTTTCCCTTCTTGTAGACAATCTCAAAATCATACTCCGATATTTTTTGGTGGAACCTCACCATGCGAGATGTGGTGCCTTAACATTAAAAATTCCTCGGAGAGGTTGATGGTCAGTTATAACTTTAAAATGTCTCCCAAGCAGGTAGCATTTATAATTACGTACTGCCCATACAATGGCTAGCAATTCCCGTTCCGTGGTGGAGTAATTTTTTTCGGCTTGGTTCAACATGCGGCTGGCATAACTCACCGGCCTACCTTCTTGTTCCAAGACCGCTCCGAGTGACTAACCACTTGCATCCGTGATGACTGTGAACTCCTTATCAAAATTCGGGTAAATTAATACTGGTGGTGATGTTAGAGCATCTTTAATCACTTTAAAGAAATTCTCACATTCTGGCCCCCAATTGAACTTCACCTTTTTCCTCAAAAGGTTATTAATTGGGACCAAGATCTTTGAAAAATTAGGAACGTATTTACGGTAGTAATTTGCCAGCCCCAAGAAAGACTGGACCTGTCTCACTGTTTTTGGTCGTGGGAAGTTTTGTACCACTTCTTCTAACCGTTTATCAGGTTGTACACCCTTCTCTGAGCAAACATGCCCAAGGTATACTACCTCCCTTTTTAGGAATTGACATTTTGTAGGTTGTAGTTTCAAGTTATGTTCTCTAAAACGTTGAAATACTTCCCGTAGCTTTTCATTAAATTCAAATTTTTCGCAAATATTACTACGTCGTCAAGGTACACAGCATTTAATACCCTGAAGGCCTGTTAATATCCCGTTTAATAAAGATTGAAAGTATGGAGGCGCTGTTTTTAATAAGAATGGTAATCTCCTGTAATGGAAGTGGCTGAAATTTGTGCTGTCTTCTCGCGATCTGCTGGGTCCACCAACACCTGATGATAACCATTGGCAAGATCAAAGGTAGTATAGTACCTAGAATGACCCAGCCTGTCCAGGATATCCTCAATCCGTGGTAGTGGGTAAGAAAAGGGGATACAGACTTTGTTAAGCTCTCAAAAATCCACGCACAGTCTATACTTTCGCTTACCTGCTTCATCGGTTCCTTTTCTCGGTATTAATAGCACTAGAAAATTAAAGGGGCTATTGCTGTGCTCAATTATGTCTTCCTCTAACAGCTTTTTAAGTTGATCCTGGCATTCCTCTCTGTGGGCTTCAGGCATTCTGTATTATTTTTTATTTATGGGCCCGGTATTAGCCATCAAGGGGAGTTTGAACATTTTTGTTGGTGTGTATGTCAACTTATCTCCAGGCAAGTGAAAGATATCGCTGTATTCCTAACAGATTTGCATTACTGCCTCTTTCTCTTCCGAATTCAGCCTTTCCCCAGCCCCACAGACTGTTTCATCAACTTAAGCTGTTGCTGATTTATTTTTAATGTACCTGTCTCCTTCTTCAGTGGCTTCACAAGATATCTATCTAACTTTTCCAGCTTGGGTCTAAAATTAACAATTTCAACTGGCTCCGTCCTGGCGTTAACGATACCTACATATGCCTGGCCATTCTTTGGTCTAACAATAGTATTGCCGCAGTGTATCCCCGGACTGATTTCTTCTGCCATACAAACCAGTTCGTCGTTACTTTCTACCTGAATTTTTACCAGTTGTTCTGTTCTTGGCTGTAAGCGCATCGCCGCTTGCTGTGTACCTGTGATCCTAAACGCGTGCAGCCTTGCTTTTGTGCCATCACTACAGCAAGGTCTTTTCCACCTGAAGCTCCTGCACAGTTAGAGGTCGGAAGAGATTGAATTTCGACCGCCGTCAGCAGATAGTCCGCTTCCTTATCCCATTCCTTTATTTTGTTTGCTTGTGGTTGGCCCCACATTTCCTCTGGCCATCTTGCCCCTACTTCTTTCTTTGTTTTTATCTCTATGCTATGTGCTGAAGCCAAGGCACATTCTGGCCATTGCTGGAGCCCTGGACTTTCCGCTACCGGTATATTCCTAATCTCCTCTTCTTGGATATTCGTATTATCTCGCGTTTTTCTCGCTTTCTGAGACTATCCTCGAGAGCCAAGATATTTGCTTATATTATTGGACGCTGTTTCCACACTGGTTATAATATTCTTCAAGGCGGCGATTTGATCCACTATTCTTTGTTTTACTTTACTTGGGGGAGTTCTCTTGAGCTCTAATATTTCTGGCTTGTACACCTTTTCCTGAAGGCATTTCTCCCTTGCAAAGGTAATGACCGTTTCTTTACCTGTAATATTTCCAAAAAGAGGTAGTTTCGTCTTGCGCTCATCTGCTCCTTTTATTACCAGTTTCTTATTGACACAGTCAATTGTAGCCTTGTCTCTTAAAAATGCCATTCCCAATATGCCGTCCGCAGGTATCGAGTCCGTTTCCTGGATTGTATTGAACTCGCAAGTCTGCACCTTATTTCCCACGCGCATCTTGGCTTCACAAGTTCCTATTGAGCTTCTTTGAGCTCCAAACAAGCCGCCAATTATTATTTTCTTCTGCGTTTGCACTGGCGTATCTTTTCTTACCCGATTTATCTTAACTAAATTGCATGTAGATCCCGTGTCTACTAACAATGATAACTTACCTTCTAAACCTATGTTGGCTTCGACCGTGATGATGCAGTTATTCATTAGACTTAATTCCATTTCATTGCTTCCTACTCTAGATACGCCTACCCTCTCCAGGACCGTTAGCTGGGGGAAAGCTCCCCAGCTGCCACTCCCTGTTTCCCAACTGTTGCCCTCCATGCTCCGCTAAGTATTTTTTAAGACAGTTTGCGGTGCAGTGATCGCAGGTTTTGCAGAACTGACAGAACAGAACCTCTGTCCCCGGTTGGAAATTAGGAATATTGACTGATGCATCTGCGAACCAAACATTTTGCTTCTTGCAATGAGTGTACCATGTCCATAGTTGTTGCACTTAGTGCAGTAAGCAGGCTGCTTTCCCCACTGGCATTCTTTAGCCATGTGCCAAGGCTGACCGCATTTGAAACAATGAATGATCCTGGGCGGGGCTGCCTTCGCTGGTGGTCCTTGATAGGTTGTGGGCGCCAATTGTCGTGTCCCAATGCAATTGTATCATTCAAACTCTCAGTTAGCTGAAAAACGGAAGACTTGCGAATAAATAAGAACACTCGAAATAATTGACAACTCTTTACACTTTATTACTTTCCCTGACCTATCTTAACTATAATATAACTAAACCGAACCGAAACATGTAGCTGCGATGACTGATAATAATACGGCCCTCGCCAGACCAGTCATTGGTGTTTTATGTCCGATACTCGGAAGTAAACTTTCTTTGCTCACAACGCGGATGTAAACAAACGACAACAACCTTGTCGTTTGTTCTAACGGTTGCAGCACCTGAGTCGCTTAGTTGTGAACAATCGCTTTACATAATAATTACCACGCGAGGTAAATTATTACCGTAATCGTCGATTGCTCCACTAAGCGCTTATCGCAGCCAGCTGTTGGGCTAATCAGCAAAACAACCGACAGTTGCAGAACAATACCATGCGAGGTTATTGTTTAGCAATTGCTGATTATTTCGCTGTAATGCCCTTGGGTGTTGGAAGAATCTTAATGATATTGGGCCATCACACTGGTGATGGCGTGATGGGTAAGCCAATAATATTCTAAAACCCAATTATATCGGATTACGGGAGTGAACTTAGCAATTTTCAGTGAAATTATCGACAACTTATTATTATTATTTGTTATGTCAAGTGTAAGAAAATGAATAAGTGCTCTAAAAAAATGTAAATTATTCCAAAAAAAACAGTGCTTAAATTATGAGCAATTTAGCCATAGTGTACACTCGACGTATATTCAAGGGAATGTGGTGTACCTGTTTCATTCAATTGGATAGAAAAAAACAAAATGAACCGGAGAATATATTTTAGTAAGTCTATTATTATTATTTTATAAGTAATTTTTTTATTTCAAAATTAATTATACTGTCTTTATGTTGCTTCGTGTTTCATAAATGGCGCTCCTTGCTACTTTCCAAGTAAACAACGTATACTAATGCGATTTCATTTCCATTTCCCCTTGCAACATTTCCTTGTGTTGTGTTAACATAGTTACAGATACATTACAGTTGGCAACATGTTTGTGAGATAGTGATCAACCAACTTTCAATTTATTTTCGAAATGACAAACAAATAAGAACTTTTTTTTTCTAATATAATAAGGTGTTTAGGCCCCACGTTGGGCCCCAAATTTGTTACGCCGCCCTTATCGTGCGTTATAATTCCCCGACTAGCAATGGAGAAAGGGGTGGATTTGCACAATTCTTTTAAAGATCGCTAAATATGACCAAAACACCTGTTGGGCGCCACGTGGTTTTCGAGTCCACGAACTCGAGGAAAACGAGAAAATTCCAAACGTTATAACTTTAATGGAAAACTAAAATTAAGGCAAAGATCACTTCATGAACTCAACTTAAATGTAAACCCTAACATTAAAAGGTCATTAACTTGGCGTAGCAAGGTCACACACGAATAGCACAAAAGTCAAAAGGTCACGTATGTATGAATATATATATCAATCTACCTAATCTTTATTAAAAGCAAAATGCAGTACTTAACTTTCTTGGGTATTCCAACTTCTTTTGGCCCCTTTTAAATCCTCTTTACAATCCTCTTTTGTTTAGTCTGCTTAACCCACTTTTCTTTGTTTCACCTTTCCTTTTTACTCAAAATAAAATAAACTTGCTCTCTTTTCTGTACGCGTACTGATCATCACTCCAAAGTCGAAGGTCGGGAACTCACTGACTCGCCTACCAAAGTGCTTTTTTTATTTCTTGCTTTTAGAAAATGACCCCTATTTGGAATTTCCGGCCCATATTTCCAATAGATTTCCCAATTGGGACAACCGTTTCCAGTCGGTTGAAAATTTTAATAATATTTTTTTTTCTTTTTTTTATCCTCTGCTTTTTTTCCCAAAATATTCTTTATGATTTATATTTTCTTTGATAACTACCTAAAAATTTGAATTTCGACTCTATCGTGAAAATTTTTTTATATAATTTTCCCCTTTTGACAGGTTGACAGGAGTTTCAAATTACTTAGATTTTCTTGTTGGCCTTTCCCGCGGGGTTAAGCATTTTTTTTAAGCTTTCGGCTGCAGACAGCCCAATTCGCCACCTTCTGTTCTCCGGAAAATTAAAATCAGTAGGAAAATCGGTTGTTTTCCTGTCGGTGTTGAGGTTAGGTTGTGTTTTTCTTTTTTTTCTCAGGTGAATCGCGGAGAAAGCTGGACCAGGTAAATATATTTTTAATTAACTAAATTTTAATAAGTACTGCATTTCTATTGTTGATAATTTAGTGAAGGGCTCACTATTCGTGTAGTTCCCTGTACGCTCCCATCATCTTTACACTATAAGTATTTTTCCTTAATTCTAAACAATTTTCAGTCCATTAAATTTTCTTTTCTATTTCACTAATTTAATTTACTTGCAGGTATGTACATATTTCGCTCATTTGATAACAGCTTGATGGTATTTGAAGCTATTTCGTCTTCCAGGTATTTGGAATAAAGGCCGTGAGAATATATATATGGTATCCTAGTATAGGCCAAATAGGATGATGCCCTCAAAAAAAAAACGTCAGATTTTTAGCTACACATATATGTTCTGTATCGCAAATGATGCCCCAGGAACTAATCTCGATTAGGAAAAATAGCCCCCTTTATATGATCCCTGAGTATTCGTTAATTCTGCCATTTAGGCCTGATCACCTGAAACAAATAAATTATTTTGCAGAATTATTTCAATTAATGAGTTATGAGGACATCCACATAACAAAACAAAGGTATACAGGTGCTGGCGATGTTTTCCTTGGTACTTTCGCTTTTATAGCAGGTCACTACATCCCCTTAATTCTGGATGATGTTTTATTTGTAACAAACCTCCTCTTCCTCCGGGAGATTTCCTAGGAATCTCACTAACTATTTGACCGGAAATAGAAGTTTTCTATGCCTCTAGCAACAACAAAATAGGACAGGCCTCAACGAAGTTTACATATTTGGAGTTAGAAAGTTATGCTAATCAGCCTGAGTATTCTTATTTTTTTTGTTGTGTTTTTTTTTTTTTTTTTTTTTTGAAAGCCCCAAATATAAACTCATAAAAATGATACTAACTATTCACTATGCTGTAACACCCAGGACTGACCTTGCATAAGCTTGGTTCCATCAACTCCGTGATACGTTTGGGTCACTGGACTTCGTACTGCGATCCCAACACCATGTACTTTGAAATTCTATAATAATAATCCAAATAGAGTATCGACCACAGTAAACTTAAGCGGCGCATAGGTACTCGATAGTTATCCAGAGAAGCTGGATGGCTGCCTTATGTTGTGACCCAGGTGCCTATACCCCGAATCACAACAATAAAACCAATGCGCCAATATCTTGCCCTATGCAATATATTGGCGTACTACAATTTGACCCTGAAAAAGAAAATTCATTTAAATTTCATTTGAATTTAAAAATGCATTTTCTCGCTGAAATAAAATGCAATTTAGCATAAATTGCATTTTGTTATCAGTCATATATTCCGTTCACACGGCATGTATACTTACCTACATGCAGCTTTTCTGCTAAATTATCTGCATGTATATATGCACATACAATTCCTAAATTCATTAAACCTAATTTTGTGTACATACATACACACCATTATTCTCTTCCCTTAAAATATTATTCTTACAAGACACAAGTGCATATCAGATTTCATGCATATGCACTGTGTCTAAATTTTTTGTCGATTCCCACGTACGATTTTTCACTTCGTGGGAAAGTGATAAAAAGAGCTTTGAAGTTTTTTGATGGGTACCTGGGTGCAGCTAGCCCGAACCTCGGGGAGTTTGTTTTAAAGTCGCCCGCAACAAGTTCGGGAGTTCCTTTCCTCTAATTTCACCTAAATGTCTACCAATTTATTAAGTGATAAATGTAATAAATTCTTGCCAGTAAAAAAAATAGTGAAGAAAAAAAATCTAAATCTGTGAATAAGCGTTAGTGAACGATAATAACAAAAAGCAATTTGAACATTTGGTTTTTCTTTTATTCCAATTCGAAACGTTAGGTGCTCTCGTCTTAGAGCACGGCACCCAACGGATAACATTTTGGTGGCAGCGGAAATTTCTAAAATCAAATCAGTGCAAAGTTTTTTTCAAAAATCAGTACCAATATATAATTTCAATTTAATTAAAATTAATAAAAAAAAAACAATATTACAAAATAACACGTGACAACATTTCGGAACTCAAACTATAATCAGTGCCACAAAAATAATAAATATATCTATAAATAACAAAAAAAAAAACTTTTTTAAAAATAAAAATAATAAAAATCACATTCAGACACCGCAGCTGGCGGTATTTACAAAACAATTTCTGTCAGAAATAATAATTGATTACTTAAATAAAAAAAAATATATAACCCGGGTACCCTCAATACAGGGTACTTAGAGGAATAAAATTTCTATAATTGTTTAGAGCGCCATAGTGCTCCAACGTGGGACCCTTGTGAGGCTTCATCTCTGCCTCAACGAGACGGTACAGAAGGACGACATTGAGAAATCATCAACAAGGACGACCACTATACAACACTAAACAGCACTTCTAACTATTGTTAATCTTCAACACCAACACTTTCAACTACATTACACTATCTCATTAAAAATAAAGGTAACGTGAAAACATTTCCTTTTTTTCAATTTTTCAGATTCTATTTAAATATTATACTAATAAACATATATAGTAGACTATATTTTAATGTTAATCAGTTTAAACCTGGTGTAACATTTTTTTGTTGTGTGATATGTGCTTACCTGTAAACATGATTAAACATAAGTGTCATATACATATATATTTCGTTAAATTTACATTAATTACACAATTTGTATTCGAATTCAAGTTAAAACTTTCTACCATTGACAAGCCTTTTTGCAGATTTCCAAATAAATTTCAAATTTGCTTCTCCCCCTGTTTACATTAAATAATAATTTGTTTTCAATCGTAACCTAATTTAAAATGAAATAAAAATTAATACAATTTTTTTTTTTTTTTTAAATCTGCTCCTCCTAGAAGCGACCTCTGCGGTAAGACTTCAGAGGACTTCGACAAAAATTAAATATCAATCCCCTTCGGTAGGACTTCGTGAGCCTATCGGTCAGGAGAAAGATATTGATTGGAAGAGCTACCAATTAAAAATTTAAAAAGTTGAAAATAAGATAACAAAATACTTTTCCTCTTTATTCCATAAATTTTTCATTGAAAAATCATTGACAACAAATATAAATCATTTTTGTGTTGTGATAAAAGTTTTTTTTTTCTTCTCTTTTCTCTCTCTCATACAAATTTAATTCTCCCGCAAAAATAAAATTATTAACAGAATATCTAAAATAAATAAATAATAATTGTTTTTATATACATCGGAACTCTTAGCATTCCTTTTTTTAGAAATCGAAAATTTCAAATCACCAACAAATCCATCAAAATATCGTAACCCCCGTTTTTGTACTTTACTCACTTCCTACAATTTACGAAATTTTTCCTTTAAAACGAAACTAATTAGACATAACAAACTAATTCTCTGGTTATTGCTGTTGGGAAACGTAAGCGTTTGTCCTGTAATTAGCTGACTTTTACTTGCTCCATACAATTTTGTCACATCTTCTATAGTTCCCCTCAGATCAATCAAATCGAAGCTCGAAACGGACATTCCTAATATTAAAAAACTCTAGATCATAACTGTACCAATTTTTCCATCCGTTACTTAAAAAAAAAAATAACTACAATGACTGAAGAAACCGTTTCTTTCGATGAGCTTTGCTTGTCACAAGTCCCAAAAATGGCAGAAATTAGACAAATTCTGGCCGATTATCACAGAGCAAATAAACCTAAAAGGACTTCAGATTTTACTTCTGGAAAACTCCAACAGTTGGAAGACGTATGGGCTTCATTTGAAAAAACGGAAACCCTGATTCAAGATCATGAAAATTTTACTGTGACTCATGATTATTTTAAGCAGTCATGCTATGACAAAACGGAGGACTAGTACAATCTTACAAAGGCAACTCTGTCTGATCGGTTGAAATCCATATCAGTCCACACAGAGCTTAAAAATAACCCGTTTTACGTCCCACTTCCAAAAACTTCTCAAAAAACAACTGCAGCTGATAATCAGGACAATACAGACCAAGACCGAGAAAATACAGTATGATTTCGGTTACAAGAAGATAGATGAAAAACATTATCCCATATTATTCAATCTATAGAAAATAATTCACTTGCAACTGCAACCCAGGCATACCTAAACCAAAAATTAAACTCGTTGCACAAATATTGGGACGATTTCGAAGAAACACATAACGAAATAATCTTGAATGTTGGCCCAAACGACAAAGATAACGAATACTTCGTAAATGATGTTTACATAAATATGGAAACATTATTCTCAGACACTGTAATTGCGCTACAAGAACAATTGGACTCCCGATTCCAAAATGTAACGAATACTACAAATAATTCCACAGAGCATCACCACAATGTCTCTTTCAGAGATCAATCAAATTTTTTTTTATCTGACGCGAGAACATTGATTCCCAATTTCAATGGAAATCCGAAAGATCTCCACAAATTCATTTCAAGCTGTGATGATTCATACACAACAGCAACGACGACAAGCGAAAAGCACTCCCTCCTTAGTTTAATAAGGAGTAAATGATCTGCAGATACATATGATATTTTCAGGTACAATCAAGTTGAAGATTGGCCTACATTAAAATCAATTTTAACTCAAACTTTTGAGGTAAAAATTCCCAGAACTACGCTACAGTCTCAATTAAATAATTCCAAACAGAGAATAGGGAAAGCGTAAAAGATTTCCTTCAGAGACTTAGACAACTCTATCCAAACTAAATGAGGCAACGCACTCATATACAAGTGATAAAATTCATTTAGAATCTCTTTTAAAAGATTATGAGTGTCAAGCAGTGAGAGCTATAGAGGATGGATTATCCAATCCACAACTACAGACTTTAGAAAAGGTGCATTCCGATAAATCCTTTTCTGCATTAAAATCACATATTTTAGATCATGCATCACGTTTGGAGCTCAAGCAAGCTATCTTCCAAACGAATTACAAGACAAATCCAGTCCCTTTCAGACAAAATACGAGTCATAATTTACAATGCTTCAAATGTAATAGGCTGGGGCATGCTGCATCAAGCTGTCCAGTCATACAACGCTCCACACAAACTTTCAACGCAGTTCCGAAGCTAAACTCGCAATTACAACACCCGCCAGATTTCAATAAGGTCACATCTCCGTCGCAAGGCCCATCTTGTCGATATTGTCATCGAATTGGGCACACCATAGAAGAATGCAGGGCAAGAGCTGCAAATAATTCCCGATTTAACGACAATCAAGGAAATCGAAATACTTTCCGAAAAGTAAACACAGCTCCGCAAACAAGCACGGCTGATAGACAGCCTCAAAATAGGAACTGGCAGCAGCCAGTATTCCGAGAAAGTCGGACTTCACCGACGAGATATAATAATGACAATATCTCGGCTAGACCGCCATCTCCAAAGAGGAAGAATAACAAAACTCCATCGGCATCCAGGCAGGGAAACTGGATGCAGCGGGGGGTCTCATTCGGCAACCCCTCGCAGATAGAAACAACGGCGCCAGTTCATCGCAATCCCGAAACAATATCGACACAGTCAGAACAAAATTGATACGTATCCCCATCCAAGTAAATAATAATTCTCTAACACTTTCTTTGCCTGTCGACACCTGCTATGCTCCAAAACTTACATTTTTAATTGATACTGGAGCAGAGATCAGCTTAATTAAACTCCATCCATTGAAGCCAGATAGCATCTGCTATAAAGATGCTGTCTGCAATATAAACACATTATTTACAGAGTCCACTTCTACAGAAGGACTCATTTTTGCTAAGTTAAACTTAAATTCTGAACATAATAACTCTATCCTAGAACACCCATTTCAAATTGTGGGAAATAACTCCATCCTCTCATACGATGGCCTGCTTGGTCATGATTTTTTATCTCGATACAATGCTGGTATCAATTATAAAAATAAATACATTTCTTTAGAAATGAACGATTCAAATAAATCTTATCCGTACGAAGAATATTATTCCAATTATCCATACGTTTATTTGAAAAGCGAAGACCCAGAAAAGAGGTCTCAAACAAGAAGTCTTTTATATACCGAGATAACATTCTCCGATATAAATACTAATAAAAATCTATCTCCATCTATAGCCAGAAAAAAGGCTGAATTAAATAAAAATCAATCTCCATCCAAAGCTTCACAAGATATGAAGCAAGAACATAAATGTAAAACTCCATCAATAGCCGCACAGAAGGCTGTAGCTAGTAAAGTTCTATCTCCTTCATCAATAAATTCACAAAATGTGAATTACAGAAATAAGTCAGAAAAGAAGTCAGAGAATTTCAATAAAGTTTTATATCCTTCAAATTCTATCGAATCAGAATCATCGAATAACTCCTTCCAAATTCCACAAAAGTTGGAATCATATCTCCTTCCTTTTAGAAATCCGAAAGAATCGAATAAATTAAATAAAATTAAAATTCCGGCTCGATCAGAGCACATCATTGAAATTCCAACTCCTTTCATTCAAAATCAATCGGTCTGTTTTAAGAAGGAAATAAGGCCAGGTTTATTTCTAGGAAACTAGATTGTCGAACCAGTCAACGGTATGGCAAAAGTCATAATCCTCAACACAAATGAGGAGGACGGCGATCTGGCACCTTACGAGGTGAACCCAGTTTACCAAGACTTGGACGACTTTGTGGTCATCTCCACAGACTCTGAAAGAGATCCAATTAAGGGCAGAATAATTAAACTACAAAACCTTATAAAATTGGAACACTGTAATTCAGAGGAATTTGAGAGTATTCGCAATATCTGTAGGGAATTCAACGACCTCTTCTTCATAGAAGGGGACTTCCTTTCATATACAGATTCGATTACCCACAATATGGAGACCCTCCAGGACAAACTGCCAATTTATACCAAGTCTTATAGACTTCCTGAAGCAAGCCGAACTGAAATAAATAGGTAAATACAAGAAATGCTTGAGTCAGACATCATCAGATCTTCACATAGTCCCTGGAACTCTCCACTTCTCCTGGTTCCTAAAAAACCAGATGAGAATGGAAACAAAAAGTGGCGAGTAGTGGTAGACTTTCGTCGTATTAACGACATTACTATTGGCGATGCGTACCCACTGCCTAATATCACTGATATATTAGACCAGTTGGGGAAGTCGAAATATTTTACCACACTCGACTTAGCCAGTGGATTTCACCAGATAAAAATGGACTCGAAGGACAGGGAGAAAACTGCCTTTAGCACACCCTATGGCCACTACGAATACAATCGTATGCCATTTGGTTTAAAAGGAGCCCCTGATACTTTTCAACGAGCCATGAACAATGTTCTATCTGGACTTCAAGGCATCTATTGCTTCGTATACATGGACGGTATTGTAGTCTATGGATACAATCTCAAAGATCACAATTCCAGACTCACAGTAGTATTTAGCCGTCTCCGCAACTTCAATTTGAAACTTCAACCCGACAAGTGCCATTTCCTAAGAAAGGAAATTATGTATTTAGGGCACATTATTACAGAAAATGGAGTCAAACCAGACCCAGCGAAGATTAAGTCAGTTCAGTCCTATCCCAGACCCAACAAGGAGAAAGATATTAATGCCTTCCTTGGTTTCGTCGGCTACTATCGCCGCTTTATACCAAATTTTTCCAAAATTGCAAAACCACTTACAAATCTTTTGAAAAAAGATATCCCTTTCAAGTTCGATGCAATCTGCGACGAGACATTTTGCGAATTACGCAATTAACTTATTTCAGCACCAATTCTATCTTATCCTGATTTCGGCAAAGAATTTTTTGTAACCTCCGATGCCAGTGACTACGCTATCGGAGCAGTCCTTTCTCAAGTTGATGATCAAGGAGATCATCCAATCGCCTACGTGAGTCGAGTTCTCAATGGTGCAGAGACTCGTTACTCAACAATAGAAAAAGAGCTCTTAGCTATCGTTTTCGCAGTTCAGCAATTCAGACCATACGTTTATGGTAGACAGTTTACAATTATAACTGACCATAAACCATTAGTATGGCTTATGAATCTGAAAGATCACTCCTCAAGACTGATGAGATGGAGAATACGTCTTGAGGAATATGACTACAAGATAGTCCACAAATCAGGTAAGCTCAACACAAATGCAGATGCTCTCAGTAGAGCAATTCCAGAAAATCCGAACATTCTGCTGAACCAACAACCTTCGTAAATGTGGTAACTAGAAATCAAGCCAGAGCTCAGGCGAATATAAATACACCCAACGCAATTGTAACTACTCCAAACCCAACTCCATCACCTGTAAACAATTCCTCAGTCATAATAACTGAGACAAATTTTCCCCTTCTACTAACTAAGTATGCAAATCCTAAATTTTTCATCTTGAAAATGCAAGATACAGAACTTGAAATAGTGTTGGATTCGAAACTAAAATTTTCAGATAAATCCCCACTTTCAGAAACTGAACTGAACTTCTTCAAGAAAACAGACTCATACATAATTATATCAAAAACTAATTTACCTTGTCGATCGCAAAGAGATAGATCAGACCTCGAAAAGATTTTAACTGAGATCTGCTCATACACAGAGGCAAATCAGTTAAAACAAATTAATATCTTCTTCCCAATTTTGAATCCACAGAATCTAATAATTATTAAAACCGTTTTCACCAAAATCTTCGCTAATAAGCAAATAAACATAAAACTGCATCAGGATACAATTAAATATTTATCATACATTAATGACATCGAACAAGTCTTCACTTTCCCGTACTATTAAAAGAATTAAAAAGCAATTCTACTGGCCTGGCATGTCAGACGACGTGGTCAAATATGTAAGGAAATGTAAACTTTGTCAGGTGAACAAAGTATCCAGAAACCCTAAAATTCCAATAAAAATCTCGAGTATTAGCTCCAAACCTTTCGAAAGAGTGTACCTAGATATAGTAGGACCTCACCGAATTTCTCATTCTGGAAACAAATACATCCTTACATTTCAAGACGACCTTTCAAAATTTTCTGAGGCTATTCCCATAGTCGACACCTAGTCCAAGACATTAGCGGAAGCCTTCACGACAACGATAGTTTGTCGACATGGTATTCCAGAAAGTATCCTCACAGATCAAGGTTCTAACCTCATAAGTGGCATGTTCGCCGAGGTATCTAAATTGCTGAGAATTGAAAGGCTCAAAACTACTCCATATCACCCTCAAACAAATTGTGCGTTGGAGAGAAGCCACAGAACCTTACCAGAATATCTCCGATCTTATGTAGCAAAGGATCCACAAGACTGGGATACATGGATTCCATATGCCACGTTTGTCTATAATACCACACCTCTCTCGAGTACAAATTATACTCCCCGCGACCTCCTGTACGGATTCTCAGCCGAAATGCCAAATAACTTAAAATCATCTCCGACCGTTTGCTATAATTACGATAATTATGCAAACGAGTTAGAAGCACGCCTACAACACAGCTATAAAATTGCGAAAGACATAGCCATGGCCCATAAAGAAAAGTCCAAAATCCAATATGACAAAAATACAGTTCAAAAATCTTTCAATATTGGAGACAAAGTCTTAATAAAAAGCAGAGTAAGAGATAATAAATTCTCACCAATCTGGACAGGTCCATATGTGATTATAGAAATCAATACTCCTGAGAACTCCACGGTGAAAATAAATAACAAAAATAAAAGAGTCCATAACAATGACTTAAAACTTTTCGTGGATAATACAAAATTTCTTCTACTACAAAATCACCGCAAATCAATAAACAATATCATCTTCCAGGTCCTCACAATGATGCAAACGGCATTTTTCCTAATCTGCATACCATTCATCTCAGGCTCGGGGATAAAAATAAAGCAAATAAATGCCAGCGCAGGCATTTATTTCGAAGAAATTGGCAGAGCCAATTTCTACACCAACGAGTGGAAGATTGTTACCTACTACGAACTAGAAAACTTCAAGTCAGAATTTAGGAACAGCAAATTCATCACTGAGCAAATTACGGCTATCTGCAAGAAATTGGATGGAAATTCAGCAATGGCACACACTTGTAACGGTACGTTGCTACAGATAAACCTTATCATAGCAAATATAGAATATAAAAATTTGCTCCTAATAACTCAAAGCAGAAAACAAAGAGCACTTTTAAATGTAATAGGATCAATTTCCAAAGCTCTTTTCGGCACATTAGATGAAGATGATGCCAAGCTATATAATGAACAAATTCACAACCTCACTTTAAACCAGAATTCCCTCCTTTCCCTCATGAAAAGCCAAACCGCGATAATAGAAGCAACAGCTCAAATTTTTAATAAAACCAAGGTTGCAATTGAAAAGGAATTCCTGAATATGCATAAAAAGCTAGTTTCAATACAAATATCTACTTCATTAATGGAAAATAGAACACTGGATAATAAATATCCATCGAAATAAAATCATGAATCTCCCTTGTTTCACTAATAGCATTCAGATATCAAAATACACAGTCAGAATTAATAGATCTTTTAATTGATTCCAAACATGGAAAATTTCACCCTACACTAATATCACCTAATAAGATTGAAAAAATTTTATCAAAGATTAGACAGGAATTACTAAATTCTATGACACTGCCCATAAATCCCAGAGATAATTTATTTTCACAAATCTTCAAATTAAGCACAATATCTGCAAATATTTTCAACAACAAAATAATTATAGAACTTCGAATCCCACTTCCTTTTAAAGAATCCTACCAAATTTTTAAAGCAATGCCACTACCGACAATCCTAAACGGTTCAATCATATATATTGAACCATTAAAGGAATATATATTAATTGATTACAATCGTGACCACTACATCGAATTAACACTACAGGAAATCCACAATTACGCAACGTTGGACCATACTCACTTTTATTGTAAAATTTCATCACCCATCCTTAATACAAACAATAGAGTAAATAAATGTGAAATCAACTTAATAAAAAAGTAACCTATTGCATCAAAATGTAAAATTTTGACTTCAAAACAGCACTACTATATGACACAATTATCGCAGCAAAATGCATGGCTTTTCTCCCTCAAAAAACCTTTCCATATAGATATCGTTTGCGAAGATTCAATTAGTTCGGAAACCCTGCAGGGAACAGGAACAATATTTATCTACCCAGGTTGTTATGTCCGCAACAAAGAATTTATCTTGCACGGGCATAACGTAAAAATATCAAAATTTAACTCCCATTTCATCCCAACAACAAACATTTCCAACACAATCGAAAATATGACGCTTCCCACTTTGGAAACGTACAGAAAAATAAATCCTGTAAATATCACAAACAACATGGACGTCGATGAAATTGTAAAATCCATACGTCTTCAAAAAGAACAAGAATCAACTCCTCTAAATCCTATAAACAATCACCACATTCATCACTATACTCTATCATATCTAACAATAGCATTACCTCTCGCTATTGTAATCACCTACGTGTACATAAAATACAAATCAAAAGTCCACAAAGGTAAAAATGTACCTCTGGAACCGGACAATATACTTGCAGATGGGCCCACGGCGGCACCAAGAAAGTCTAACTTCATCATAACCCCTGCTCCCAACAGAAGAACTGCAGATAGTTCACCCAATTAATTTTGACATATTAAAATATATGTACTATATACAAGCATATATATCGTGGACTATCGCTCTCAATAGACACAAACCCAATGACTTCAACCACAGGGACCTTTTATAGAAAATGAAAATATTAACACACAAAACAGGTACAGACATTAACAAACAGAACAGGTACAAACAGAGGGCTATTGTTATGACAAACAAAAGAACTGAACAACTGTAATTCTTTCTTACGTAAATTGTGCTCGTCGAAATGAAAAAAAAAAATAACATCGAACAACACAATCCCAAACAAAACAAATCTGATCCAAATATAAAACGACTGGCAAAACCCATTCTGGTACATACGTTCAAAACTCCGAACATAAAATACATTAAAAACTGGAGAAACCATAGAAATAGCCACCTATTCGTACAAGCATATAAAACATACAATGTAAAAAAAAATTAGAATAATCTACAAAAACAATAAGAATCGTTTAACATTAACATTAATAACCATGAACAATAGCAAATACCTTGGCCAATCAACATACATATTTTATCAATTAGGTACGCATAGGGTAATTTTAACCAATCTACCTCACAAATAAGTGTCACACATGAAATATGTGATAACAACAAAAAGAAGGAAAAACAAGAGCCGACTCAAATCAGAACAACTAACAAACACCACAAAGAGGCAAAAAGGAAGAAAAAGTAGAAAACCACAAAATAACTCATATATATATACTGAATTTTAAACTTTATTCAGTAAAAAAAAAGAACAATCCGTTTGCATAATTATCTCATGATAATAGAAAAAAAGGGGATTAAAATTTATAATTCCTCCGAGTCCGAAACCGTCAAAGGCAGCGGCAAATGTAGCTCCGCCGGATTAGGAGAGGGGTAATAAAAAGATCTCCCAGTCAATATAAGATCAGCACCTTTAAAAGAAAACGAAAACATAATTACACCATGCAGCAATCAAACATTGATTTTAAGTTAACTTACCTAAAGCCGACACCGACATTTCATAATTAGGCCAGAGCGAGAAGTGAACCGGATGATACTCGTCAACACGAGGCCGTGCTCCCCATATTACCAGCGATTCACTACCCGGGCAGTTGAACTAGAGCCGTATCGCCCCCTTCCAGCGAGGTCAAATACGCTCAACATAAAGCCCTTCGACGAGGACAATATAATAAGCAGGAGCCTGGTAGGCCTGCCTCGACACCCTCATGGCGAAAATCATCTTTGCAACTGACCAAAAAATTACGAAATTCATGACTTATTCCAAATGCAAAAGGAAATTGCAATTCCTACCCAAACAAAACACCCAACAATTTTGTTTTATTGTTGTTAAATATGCCAATATCAAACACGCAGCTAGTATGTGTATACAATGTACCAGAGACGATAATATCTGTCGCATTTGATGACGACAATACCCACACAATTTATCTTTGAAACACAACACCATTAAGATAAGCAACTTCAGTAAAGCGATAAGCAGAAAAGTATAAAATTGTGATCAGAACACAAAGAAAAACACAAGGGGAATCAAAACCCATACCAACCGATAAATGTACATAGCAAAAGAACGGACCTCATCATCAAAACAATCACATTACAAACAATAACGAACAAAGCCTAACACAATAACCTTTTCGATCCTCTAAATTTTCAATACCTACATCTCACAAAAATCAAGTAAAAGGAAAAAAAACTTCTAAGCAACAACAAAAATTAAAAACGAAATTATGTAATAGATATTCAAAATAGTACGAAGAAAAATAATAATGAAGAACAATATATATATATATATATATATATATATATATATATATGATG
This sequence comes from Dioctria rufipes, assembly GCA_963924295.1. Classification (NCBI taxonomy): domain Eukaryota; kingdom Metazoa; phylum Arthropoda; class Insecta; order Diptera; family Asilidae; genus Dioctria; species Dioctria rufipes. The sequence goes on along the minus strand of CAWUPM010001118.1, from coordinate 105,917 downwards.
TTTGAATAAAATTAAAAGAGAAAAATGCCTGACATTTTTTTTTTAACTTATTTTAGTAATTGAATTACCGTTTTTCTTTTTCGTTGGAATTTATAGATTAGCGCAAATGAGGAAGAAATATTCAAATAAAAATTAAAAGTGGATCCTTTTTTTTTAAACAAATTAACTTTTATACGTGTAATATAGTAAATAATATAAAATAAATAAATATAGTATAAAAAAAATATAATAATAATAAAATTCCAAAATAAACCATAGTTACACAAAAAAACCGAAATCGTATATATATAACGGTACCATTTTTTTTTATATGTAAGGTAAATAAATAGTCAATATAAATGTTATAATATCGTAAATATAAACAAATTTGGTATCAAGAAAACAAAAAAAAAAGGCCAATACTGTGGCTGGAATACAATAATAGTCTCAAATAAGAAACAACCATTAGTTTTTTAAATATAATCAATGAAAATAATAAATTGTAAAGAGATATATACTTATATGAGTAAGGGAATTTGTTTAAACCTAGTGATTATTTACGGCACTTATTTCATATTTATTAGTTTTACTATATCTTATATTTTTTTTTAATCATTTACAGTCAACTATTATACTGTTTCTTCTCAATATTTAGAATTGAGCATAGCTGTCGAGAAAGAAAATTTTATACCAGAAAGCATAAAACTTTCTTTTCCTCAGGGGGGATGACCAATACGCCAATATCTTGCCCTATGCAATATATTGGCGTACTACAATTTGACTCTGAAAAATAAAATGCATTTAAAATTTCATTTAAATTTCATTTGCATTTAAAAATGCATTTTCTCGCTGAAACAAAATGCAATTTAGCATAAATTGCATTTTGTTTTCAGTTATATATTCCGTTCACACGGCATGTATACTTACCTACATGCAGCTTTTCTGCTAAATTATCTGCATGTATATATGCACATACAATTCCTAAATTCATTAAACCTAATTTTGTGTACATACATACACACCATTATTCTCTTCCCTTAAAATATTATTCTTACAAGACACAAGTGCATATCAGATTTCATGCATATGCACTGTGTCTAAATTTTTTGTCGATTCCCACGTACGATTTTTCACTTCGTGGGAAAGTGATAAAAAGAGCTTTGAAGTTTTTTGATGGGTACCTGGGTGCAGCTAGCCCGAACCTCGGGGAGTTTGTTTTAAAGTCGCCTCGCAACAAGTTCGGGAGTTCTTTTCCTCTAATTTGACCTAAATATCTACCAATTTATTAAGTGATAAATGTAATAAATTCTTGTATAAACTTTTTCTAAAGTGCCAGAAAAAAAAATTGTGAAGAAAAAAAATCTAAATCTGTGAATAACCGTTAGTGAACGATAATAAAAAAATGCAATTTGAACATTTGATTTTTCTTTTATTTGATAAACACTCCAATTCGAAACGTTAGGTGCTCTCGTCTTAGAGCACGGCACCCAACGGATAACACTTATTGGGGCTACCAAAAGAAAGAGAAAGTATGCTAGTCATCAATATCTTGATTTGAATGGTATACTTTAAGGTCTTTAGCATTCCAAGTACACGCACTTTTACCTTTGCTATCCTCTAACGAATACGTCCAAGGAGATACGATCTTAGCCACTGTAAATGGCCCGATAAATTTTGGAGCGAGCTTGGCATTAAAATATTTGGATGCCTCTGAAAGAACATAGTTCTTACGCCATACCAAATCATTTATCAGAAACTTTTGGTCCCTTCTACGTAGGTTGTACTTTTGTCTAAAGGCTTCAGTTGCTTTTACTAGTCTCTTCCTAACATCTTCCATTACTTCCTTCAGAGCTAACGAATGTGATTCAAGATCTAAAATATCATCTTTATTTAATGGTCTATGTAACTTACCATAACTTACCATCTCGCGGCCGAAGTTAATAAAGTAGGGGGTCAATCTTGTAGTCTCTTGCGTTGGTGTACGGATAGCACAGGCAATCTTTGCCAAGTGCAAATCCCAAACTAGGTGGTTCTCCGACACATACGCGCGAAGCATGGATTTAATTATCTGATTCACCCTCTCAGGGTTTGCCTGTGGATGATATAACGCGGTGTATCTTATCTCCACTCCGTAATTATCACACAGTTTCTTGAATTCGCGACTTCTGAATTGTGCACCATTATCACTCACGATGACTCTTGGTACACCGAAAATTAGAAAAACTTGATCCTCCAAACACTGAATTATAGAGTGAGTCGCCGATCGTAAAGGGAAAAGAACAGGAAATTTACTAAACTGGTCGACAATTGTGAGGATATAAACGAACCCTCGATTCGACCTCGGAAGTGCACCTATCAAATCTATACTTAAGTACTCCCACGGCTTATGCGCTCTTCTTCGGGGTGCCATTAGTCCCGCTGGTTTCTTCCTCTCCGGTTTAGTTGCCTGACAGGTTACACACCTTTTTACATAGGTTGTAACATCCGATTTCATTTTGGGCCAGTAATAATTGTTCGAAAGACGATCGAGTGTTCTCTGTATGCCATAATGTGCTGAAATTGGAATATCGTGAGCATTAAACATCACATTTCTTCTCTGGTCTTTAGGGACAACTTGTTTCCAAAAATCTGCCTCCATAGCTAGAGACGGATATCTAGGATGACGATGCTTCCAGAGCGTTGAGTTTTCGATTTTCCAATCGGGATATTTAAACGGTTCCTTCTCTACATTATTCAGCATTTTAATGTACCATTAATCATCTGTTTTCGGAGGTGCATCGACGGAATCCAGAACAGGTACTGAGCGAGATAACCAATCTGGTAAGAGGTGTTCTTTGCCCTTCCGATGGATAATATCGAAATCGTGTTGCTGAAGTCTCATCGCCCACCTAGCTAATCTGCCAGTTGGGTCCTTCACGTTATGTAGCCACACTAAAGATGCATGATCAGTGATGATGGTGAATTTTGATCCCTCAATATATGGTCGTAATTTTTCTACAGCCCACAAAACCGTTAGGCATTCCCTTTCTTTGGTCGAATAGTTCCTCTCGCATCTGTTTGTTACATACATAAAAACTCAAATAAACCCCAATCTAAAAACATCAATTGCATATCTACCTACCTACATCAGTACATTGCAAGTAAACATGTCACATATTCCGATCAGGAAATAAAACAAAAAGCTTACGGCATGGTATACCTACATACCTACATCAGTTTCCACTGCATGTAAAAACAAACGGTATACGTACATACATAATTAATCATCACTGATCTACCTCAATTATTTCAGTGAATGACGTGATAATACCACTGCGCGCAAGAATTCTCACGTTGAAATACGACGACCTTGCACCAGAGGTAGAACATATGTTTGTAAGTAACTAAATTGTTTTTGTAATAAGCCGCAAAATACTGAGTGTAATTCGAGTAGGAAAGAAATTAAAATAAACAATGAGTTGAAAACCCGCAACATGGATTGGGTAAGATCACTGACATATATATCAATGGACTGCTTGATCTCCTGTTTCATGTGGCACCAATTTTGATTTGAGAAAGTATGCTCTCACTGTCAATGCTACCAACTGTCGTAAATTGGCGCTATATTTAAATTATTTGCGAATTTACTTATATGCATGTCCGTGTGATTTACCAAATTTACCACAAAAGTATTTGGGACTATTTGTATAGTTAAATTTTAATTATGAGTCGAAGAAAGTGGTTTTATCAAGGATTTTTACAAGCAATTTCTCGTTCCTAATCGTTACAGTTCAGTGGGAAAGTATGCTCTCACGGAAAGAGACAGGAATATGAAAGTGGTGCCATTTGCTTTCATGCATTTTTGGTTCAACAAGCAGTCCATTTATATACATGTCAGTGGGTAAGATATACGTATAAATTTATAAAAAGCAACGAGTGCCACGACTTACATACTTCCGTAAATAGTAAAATTAAGTAATAGTTGTTAATGAAATAATTCCGACTTACACTTTGTATGAATTAAACGCTAAATAAACAAAGTGCTGGGTCAGAGGTATTTCATATATTATTCTGTATAGTATTAGTAGTCTTAGTGTTTTCCCGCAGCTAATGTCAATTCCACTGATTGACAAATACGAATAGACTGCGTTCGCAAAGTACAGTTTAATGAAATTTGTCAATTCCTATAATTGACTTTCGAAAGAAAACTGCAATTGCAAACGAGAATCCACGTATGCTGAAAGAAAATATTCCGGTGGAGTGTAGCGGTTAAATAAAAAAGGATAATTTGTCACTCTATTATTCAATTAATTATTTATTGCCACAAATAATACTAATGACTAAACAAATATTAAGTTTATGAGAAAATTAATTACTTGCAACATTCTATCACTATGAAAAATTTACTTCCCTCAACTTAGACGTACAAGCTTGGAAACTTCACTTAGAATTCACTGATTCACTGTATGTTTTATGTATTTAGTAATTAAAGGAAATTCAAATGTACAAAGGAATTATATTTTTACTCGAATTTATCTCTTTCTTTTCAATAATAATAACTCAGAAAATTATGCTACTTCACAATTTCATATATAAATAAATTTTTCTTTCTGATTCTTAACTAATATATTTACTAGTGGCTGAAAGTAAATAATTATTAGAACTCAAGGTAGATCCAATTTCTGAATTATTAAGTTGTGCAAAAACTGACCTAATGGCATATGTTTCACACGATAAATAATTGTTAGAAATGTCGATTTACTTGAGTGAATTAGTTAAAATGGCTGAAAGGACAAGATTAAGAATAAAAATTTCAATCGTTCTTGTTAAATTCATACATGTGTGTATAACCAACACCTGGCATGCAAACACAATGAAATTTAACCCAAATTGAAAATAATAACTAATATGCAAATTTACCTTTAATTTAATTTAGATTTGTTGCTACTAAATTTAACCAATAAATTCACTTGAACTTTTTGCTATTGCTGCTTTTCCTTGAACACAAAACTTTGACGATTCTATTGTTGAAAAAAATTACTAAGTTTGCTGAACTTTCTATTTCCTTTTACTGATGACTATCTGAACTATTTGCAAATTGTGGGAGGAATGCTACTGCATGTGCTCGCACTTTGACAACTTTGAAAATAACAAGACAGAATGAAGAATGAACCCCCTTTTTATAGAGAATTTCGTTCCGATTTCATATCCATAAAAATGAATTATGCAAATTTTAGGCTTAATTTGACTACAATATGTAAATTTGTTGTAGTCATTTGATGTCAAATTACAAATTGCATTTTTTGACATCTTTCCCATAGAAATCCCTTTTAATTTCACGTAATTATGATAAGTTTTCCGAATCTGTGCTATAACTTATCGATACGCCATCTTTTAGTTCAATTTACGAAATTCCTCTCAAAATTCATTTTCGTTCATCTTTATTCGTGTCCCTCTCACACCCTTGTGTCTCTTTCGCACTTATTGGTGCAAAGGGAAATTCGAAAATTCGCGAATATTCCGTAAACCGTGAAAAATTACGCGACGCGAACGCGCCCATGCGATTCTGCGTCTCTTTTCACCCCGATATGACATTTTGAACGTCGCGAAACTATGAAGTTCGCCGGTTTATTTATGTCCGTAATGTCAGCCGCGCGCGAGTTATCATATTGTTAAATTTTGTTTTAAATTGTGTGTTTTGTGTGGTGAATTATTATTCAGCGAGGGAATTATACGTTTAACTACAGTTGAGTGTATAAATTTCTTAGCTTTCTATGTTAATTAAGTACGATTTCTGCCTTTTTTTACAAATGGCATAGATACCTGTCAAGGTGAGTTTATTTTGCGAAGTCTCACCTCATTCTTGTAAAGGGTAATTTAATTATGTAGACATGCTGTCTACATTGTTATTTGCTTAATTTTATGTTGTCTAACATAAACTTCGTTGAGTTTGTATAGTGTCTACATGGTGCTATATAAACACAATTGTTGATGTTGTTATTATTTATTTTCATTTATTTCTATATTGAATTCTGTAAATTCACTTAGTTAATTCATTTTATTTATTTCAGGTCGTCGAGGGACTTTTGCATCTGTTGACACGCCAGATGCTGGTAAGATTTTTGTCTTTGAATTAATTTGATTTTTCTCTTTGTAGGTTGGTCGAACATTCTCCCCCCTGTTGAACAGCCATGTTCAACCGTTTTTTGATTTGTTGTATACCTCGTTTGTGGTACTTGAAAAATCGCAGCTCTCCATCAGCAAGCACTCGCAGGCGTACCTGATAACGATCTGGTAGGTTGATTGTCTTCTCTCTATTCCGACGTTTTTGGATGTCGTAGAAATTAATTCTTTTGATCGTATCTTTTGATAGGAAGATGTCCACTTTCTCCCGAGTTCTAAACCGCTGGAAGGAGTTCTCGATTCTCGTCTCCGCTTCTTTAATAGTAGTAGTGAGCAAGAGTCTCTGCAAGTCGTTGACCTGGGCGCCGTTGATGATTGCAGGGTCCTGCATGACTGGCTTCGTCTGTGGAGTATCTCCTTCTATAGCGTTGTAGAGTTTCGCTGTCCTGGACAAGTCCTGCTCGGTGGAACCTCCAGTCATTGATGACGTAGCTGGTCTTTCTGGATCCTGCGTACCTTGTGTAGTTGAAGCAGCTGTTTCTTGAACATCTGGTTCCGAATCTGCAGTAGCTTCCACGATATCTGACCACAGGCTGTTGAATTCGTCTAAGTCGTAAGCAGGAGCGTTGAGAGGACTTCCCGGCAATGAAAAATTAAAGTTTAAATCATCATAGATATCTAAAATATCTTGATCGACTGTAAATTCGGACATCTGTAAATAAAATCTAATAAGTAAATGGTTTTTTGTTTTAAGGGGACAACACAACATTTAACAGATGTGTTAGTTTTACACATATTTGTTAATTAATTCAACGGTAATCTACAAATCTTGTTGATAGGCCTGACAAATGTACTTGTCTGTGTTTTGATTCTGACGACACGAATCAGTCCATCAGCTCCTGGGTGGACTTCTTCAATAATACCTAATGGCCAAGTGGTTGGGGCAGCATTATCAACTTTCAATAACACCACCTCTCCTTTGCAGATGTTAAGTTCTGGTTGAAACCATTTTGGTCTATTCTGGAGTTGGTTCAAGTAATCCTTAGACCAATGGTTCCAGAACTTTTGTACCATGTGTTGCACACTTTTCCATCGACTGGAGTGTGTTACATTGTCCATATTAAGATTTGGCTCTGGAATAGCGTTAAGCGATTGTCCTATCAGAAATTGTCCAGGAGTCAGAACAAGTTGATCACTTGGATCATTGTTAACTCGGCATAAGGGCCTTGAATTTAAACAGGCTTCTATCTGGGTTAATAGTGTAACATATTCCTCAAATGTGAGGTTCGAGTTGCCAATAGATCTTCGTAGGTGGTATTTGATAGATTTGACACCTGATTCCCACAATCCTCCAAAATGAGGAGCTGCTGGTGGATTCATGTGCCATGAAATGGATTTGTCTGCCAAATATTCAGCAGCTTGTGGCCATGCTTGCTTGATTGCTTGTTGCAGTTCTTTATCTAATATTATTTTGCCTCCAATGAAATTAGTGCCACAACCTGAATAGATTTCTGTGCACAAACCTCTTCTGCTAACGAACCTCTTCAAGGCTGCAATGAAAGCTTCGGATGTCATGTCAGACACCAGCTCAATATGTACAGCCTTCGTTGCCATACATATAAAAATACAAAAATATGCCTTTTGGACTTTGGCATTTCTTAACTTTGATGATTTGACCATTACAGGTCCAGCATAATCAATCCCAATTCTTGAGAATGGTCTCGTTATATTCACTCTTGCTGATAGTAGATTGCCCATTTGTTGTGTCATAGATGCTTGACGCTATTTAAAACATGTAATACATCTATGCAATCGAGATGTGATGCAACGTCTTCCATCCAATATCCATACAGAATTGCGTATAGTATTTAACACTAATGACGTATTGCCAAGTAATGTTTCCATGTGTACTTTATCAATGTATATCCACGTAACATGATGATCACGAGGTAATATAACTGGATGTTTTCTATCGTATGAGACCAAGGCGTGCTCTAATCGTCCACCTACTCGGATCAATCCATCTCTATCGAGCATGGGATTGAGTCTAATAATTTTGCTCTGTTTTGATAGTGGTCGGTGTTGCACTAGGTCCTGATACTCCTTTGTGAATGCTGTCTGTTGCACCAGTTTGAATATTGTCTTTTGTGCCTTAGTGTACTCACTGCTAGTTAGCACATTGACTCTTTTATTGTTAGGATTCCTGCAGTTGTGGATGAAGCGTTGTATGAGTGCTGTAATACGCACTAGACGTGTAAATGAAGAATACTTCAGAAGAATGTTGTCTTCTATATTATCTGTAGTAGTCATGAATGTCTGTACTGAATCATCATTTACTACATCTTCAGTTGTTCCAATTAGTATCCAACCAAACATTGTATTGATTGCTGTTGGACCTTTGTTTGAACTACGTACAATACCTTCTTGTACGATTCTAGCATAAACCTTGGCACCTAATAAAGCGTCTATTTTGCCAGGCTTCCAGTAAGTGGGATCTGCTAGCTCTAAGTTGTCTAAGTGTTGATAGCTTTCCTTTGTGATTGGTGTTGTTGGTAAACTATCAGTGACTTTGTTGATGATCAGGAAGTTTTCTTCTATTGCTGTCTCATTTGATCCGCAAGATTGTAACTTAAGCTTCGTTTGCTTGTTCACGTTACTCATTGGGCTTTTGTTCAACCCTGTTACAACTACTAATGTTTCCTTACAATTCGCTTGTAACCTATGGGATGCAGATTGTGTTATGAACGAACACTCTGATCCAGGATCAATTAAACATCGCAATATCAGTGGTTTTCCATTTGATCCTTGAGCCTTCACCAACGCTGTGGATAGTAATGCCGACGATCGCTCCCTATTCATATAGGTCTGAGTGATTTGTGAGCCTCCAGTGCCTTGTCTGTTGCATGACTTTCCTTGTATGCAATCATTACTATCGCTGTTGTTTTGTTGAACTCGATTTACCTTGTCTTCGCTTTCAACTGATCTAGAATGAAGATTTTTTGCCTCTCCATCCTTCTGGTGTAACCTGTTTGTAGTTACGTCTTGGTGTAACCTGTTTGCAGTTACGTCTTCGTGTAACCTGTTTGCAGTTGCATCCTCATGAATTGTCGTATGATGTTTTTGTTTGCACTTAAGACATCGATGACGACTGGAGCATTCTTTAAGTGAATGTTTCTTAGACAAACAATTATAGCAGTGGCCATTTGACTTGATGACCCACTTTCTACTTTTGATGTCCATTTTCTGATACTTCTTGCAGTTTTGAAGAAGATGCTTGTCATTACACGCTGAACATTTCATATTCACTACGTATAATGGCTTTGTTGATTCAACTACATGGTATGTCCTGGTCGTAGTTGGTTTGGATCCACTCTTGGCATGACTTGTTTTGGGCGCCAGAGTATCCGTAAGTGCTTCTAATATTTTCAAACGATTGTCTAAGAACGAGCTGAACTGTCTGTATTTAAGAAGCTCTTGTGATGCTCCCTGATGTTCTTCCCAAAGTCTCAACGTTATGAAGGGAAGCTTCTGAACTATTAAATAAATAAGTAGCACATCCCATGTTGATATGTCTACTTGTAGGCTCTTTAGTTGTTGCAGGCATTCCTCTGAAGTGCCGATTAAGGATTTTAAACCAGCTGTAGTCTCTATATTTAATTTTGAACGACTTGTCAGTATCTTCCGTTGATGATTGACCAATATCTTTTTGTTTTCGTACCTTGCCTTTAGTTTGTTCCAGGCAGGTAAGTAGTCCTCATTTGTTATAGGAGTATGTCGTAGTAGTTTTTCCGCATCTCCTATTAAAGAACCTTTCAAATAATACAGTTTTTGAACGTCTTTCAAACTTGTATTATTGTGTACTACAGCGACGTAAAGATCATGAAAAGAACGCCAGCCATCATAATCACCATTATATTTTGGCAAGGTGATCTTAGGAAGAACGTTTTGTTGTTGTTCCACACGTGTTTATTGTGTTAACAAGAGTGTGGAATCTGTCAGCTCTGTTGTAGGATTAATTGCATCATATAATGTACCTATATAATTGCAATACATTGTCTCTAATTTGCTAAATGTGTCATCGGAAATATATTTCAGCGTTCCTTCTGGTGGGGTTTCGAGGATAAATTCGTTGATCAATTGGTCGATTTTTTCATACTCGAGCCATGTTCTCCTTATCTCTGAGAGTTTTGCTTCATAGAAACCCTTTGATCGGGTCTCTGATATTGTTTGATTGCCATTATCAATAGAATTAATCAGGCGATTTCTTATTGCCCGTTCCTTGTTTAATAACCCTTTTACGTCGGCCATTATTGATTGAAATCAAATTCGAGTAAAGAAATGAAAATAAATCTTATTTTGCTACGCTATCTATGTGTGAATCAATGAACTAAATTAATTGAAATTTCTTGCTTATAAACGTAGACTACCGAATTCTGACGTTCTCGCGTATAAACGTAGCTCAATAATTAAGTGAGTAGAGCGACTCCTGGATGGAACCACCCATGATACAAATATTAACAAGGTATGGCCGGAAAATCTGTCAATTGATTGCTTGCCTCCTTTGGCGACAAATGTCAGAAATTTGTTCGTCTCAATTTCAATACTCCTTTCACAGTGAAAAAAATTTTCTATTTTTAAATTTCTTTGCTTTCCCACTAGCACATAATTACTTTTCCCGAAGTGATTTAAACGAAGAAACTAATTATTTTAATATATTCAAAACGTATTTCAGTCAATAAAATACGAAAAACTCAAAACAAATTCGCTGGAAATGACAGTAGGCACCTCATGACGTAGCAACCAAAAAAATTTCTCTCGAATCGGCCAAACCTTCTTATCTTTGTATCATGGGAACCACCAAAATGTTTTCCCACAGCTAATGTCAATTCCACTGATTGACAAATACGAATAGACTGCGTTCGCAATGTACAGTTTAATGAAATCTGTCAATTCCAATAATTGACTTTCGAAAGAAAACTGCAATTGCAAACGAGAATCCACGTATGCTGAAAGAAAATATTCCGGTGGAGTGTAGCGGTTAAATAAAAAAGGATAATTTGTCACTCTATTATTCAATTAATTATTTATTGCCACAAATAATACTAATGACTAAACAAATAATAAGTTTATGAGAAAATTAATTACTTGCAACATTCTATCACTATGAAAAATTTACTTCCCTCAACTTAGACGTACAAGCTTGGAAACTTCACTTAGAATTCACTGATTCACTGTATGTTTTATGTATTTAGTAATTAAAGGAAATTCAAATGTACAAAGGAATTATATTTTTACTCGAATTTATCTCTTTCTTTTCAATAATAATAACTCAGAAAATTATGCTACTTCACAATTTCATATATAAATAAATTTTTCTTTCTGATTCTTAACTAATATATTTACTAGTGGCTGAAAGTAAATAATTATTAGAACTCAAGGTAGATCCAATTTCTGAATTATTATGTTGTGCAAAAACTGACCTAATGGCATACGTTTCACACGATAAATAATTGTTAGAAATGTCGATTTACTTGAGTGAATTAGTTAAAATGGCTGAAAGGACAAGATTAAGAATAAAAATTTCAATCGTTCTTGTTAAATTCATACATGTGTGTATAACCAACACCTGGCATGCAAACACAATGAAATTTAACCCAAATTGAAAATAATAACTAATATGCAAATTTACCTTTAATTTAATTTAGATTTGTTGCTACTAAATTTAACCAATAAATTCACTTGAACTTTTTGCTGTTGCTGCTTTTCCTTGAACACAAAACTTTGACGATTCTATTCTATTCTTTTACTGATGACTATCTGAACTATTTGCAAATTGTGGGAGGAATGCTACTGCATGTGCTCGCACTTTGAGACAACTTTGAAAATAAGAAGACAGAATGAAGAATGAACCCCCTTTTTATAGAGAATTTCGTTCCGATTTCATATCCATAAAAATGAATTATGCAAATTTTAGGTTTAATTTGACTACAATATGTGAATTTGTTGTAGTCATTTGATGTCAAATTACAAATTGCATTTTTTGACATCTTTCCCATAGAAATCCCTTTTAATTGCACGTAATTATGATAAGTTTTCCGAATCTGTGCTATAACTTATCGATACGCCATCTTTTAGTTCAATTTACGAAATTCCTCTCAAAATTCATTTTCGTTCATCTTTATTCGTGTCCCTCTCACACCCTTGTGTCTCTTTCGCACTTATTGGTGCAAAGGGAAATTCGAAAATTCGCGAATATTCCGTAAACCGTGAAAAATTACGCGACGCGAACGCGCCCATTCGATTCTGCGTCTCTTTTCACCCCGATATGACATTTTGAACGTCGCGAAACTATGAAGTTCGCCGGTTTATTTATGTCCGTAATGTCAGCCGCGCGCGAGTTATCATATTGTTAAATTTTGTTTTAAATTGTGTGTTTTGTGTGGTGAATTATTATTCAGCGAGGGAATTATACGTTTAACTACAGGTGAGTGTATAAATTTCTTAGCTTTCTATGTTAATTAAGTACGATTTCTGCCTTTTTTTACAAATGGCATAGATACCTGTCAAGGTGAGTTTATTTTGCGAAGTCTCACCTAAGGTATCTGTGCATTCTTGTAAAGGGTAATTTAATTATGTAGACATGCTGTCTACATTGTTATTTGCTTAATTTTATGTTGTCTAACATAAACTTCGTTGAGTTTGTATAGTGTCTACATGGTGCTATATAAACACAATTGTTGATGTTGTTATTATTTATTTTCATTTATTTCTATATTGAATTCTGTAAATTCACTTAGTTAATTCATTTTATTTATTTCAGGTCGTCGAGGGACTTTTGCATCTGTTGACACGCCAGATGCTAGTAAGATTTTTGTCTTTGAATTAATTTGATTTTTCTCTTTGTAGGTTGGTCGAACACTTAGAGTAAGACAATTTTTATATAAATATACTGCAGAATAAAGTACAGAGAGTTCAGTGTTCAACCAGGTTTTCGTTAATTAAATAGGTGCAAAGCCTTATTTGGCTTCGCCTATTCCTCAGTCTTCAACCAGGTTTTCGTTAATTAAATAGGTGCAAAGCCTTATCTGGCTTCGCCATTTATTAACAACAAGCTGTACATTAATTAAATTGGTGCAAAGCCTTATTTGGCTTCGCCATTTATTAACAACAAGTTGTACATTAAATAAATTGGTGCAAAGCCTCATTTTGCTTCGCCATTTATTTAACAACAAAGCTTCGCCTATTATAACGAAAATTACATACCGCGGCTCCGAAAGATACTCGTAAGATCACTCGAAAACACAACAATTTTGGCGCAGCCGGTAGGATCAGGGAAGTTGGTCAATCTACATACACTTGAAAAACCTTGATCCTCCAACCTACGAGTTACGAGTTACTTACCGTGGAATCTGACGACAGAACCCAGCCTAAGAAAATAAGAAGTCCCCCAATTTGGAAAAGACGACTTCCGTTTACACAACACGACAAAGAGTACGGCTAAACGACGCTGACTAAACGACAACAATCTTTCTTAAGTAAGTTAAAAAGAGGCAAAACTGTTATTCCTCATCAATAATAGAAAAAAGACTAAAACAAGGCAGCTTTCACATATTCGGGAAAATTTCTTGCTTTGATTAAATTAATTAAACTTCTTTGATAAAACTACTTATTCCCTGTTCTCCTCTATTCTATCTAACTCGAATGATTTTGCTTTCATGCCTAAAACTGGCCGTAGTTCTTCATGCTCTAACTTTGAGACGGCAATAAATTCATTGTCATTTGACAATACCAGTCCTCCAGATAGCCCAAGTGTAGAGTGTAATTCACCCCAAAGTCGACCTTCCGTAAACTGGTATCGTGAGCATCGCTCAGGCAAACGTTTCAGAAGGCACAGTTTGATTAACATCCTCATAAGGAACAATAGTTTAAACGATCTAATAATAGAAAAATCGTTAATCACGCCTAATTCAGATAAAGGCACGCCAGATATAATCCAGACTGGACAAATAAACCAACCAGTCAAAATGCCAGTGAATTATGAAAAGGTAGTTAAACTGACAGCACAAATGGTGCCCTTATTTTCTGGAGAATTCACTCCCCAAATCCTGACAGAATTGCAAACCTTTATAGGCTGTTGCAAACAAGTACAACAGTGCCTAGAAGAGGAGGAAAAGCAAGCTTTTATGTAGATGTTTCCCACTAGATTGAGAGGAAATGCATACCAGCTAATGGCATCTAGCTCACTCACAACATATGAAGAGGTTGAACAATTACTTTATCGTAATTACTTACCTCGTTAGACATATCATGAGCTGATAAATAGATTAATCACTTGCCGACAATACCCGCACGAGTCATTTAACTCCTTCACAACTAGGCTAAAAGGCCTATTGTTACAATGTAATGAGGTAGCACAGAGTAAATATGGTGCTGAAAATTTAAATATGGTGAAGCGACAAATAGAAGATTTTGCTATGACTTCAGTGAAGAGTGGTGCTAATAATCCGCATCTAAGTGCCAATTTACTTACTTTAAATGAAGATTCGGTAGACCAACTCATCCAAAAGGCACTAGACATGGAACGATTACAACACAGCCTCTTTTATAATCCACAACCCGCCATTCATAATCCCACAAGCTATTTTCCAATGGACATAAGGCATAATTCCACAAATTATGCTAATGCTTATAGTCATCCTATTCACGAGACTGTTGCTCCATACCCTTACACAAATGAGCTAGGAAAACCTAACATAAAGACTGAGTTCCATATATCTCCCACACAGGAGCCGACAAAATTAGCTTCAGTATCCTTTAATACTGGCAGAAACTCACCGGATAAGTGGCACTCGACCCAAGTCAGCTCAACAAGAAAATCTTTAGGAAGTCTACCTCCATACCAGAATTCTACCTTTCATCATACAGGAGAAAGAAGAGACGAAAATCAGAAATTACTGTTAAACAAGATTACCTGCAGCTATTGCAACTACAAGGGGCACACGTATGACGAGTACATAAAACGCAAAAACATCCCTTTCTGTATAAACTGCAGAGCGAAAGGGGCACTTCAGATCGCGAACCTAGAATTAATTATGGACAACAGATGTGTAGTTTTTGTAGCAGAAGGGGCCATACCGTGTCCACCTGTCGGCAGAAACAACGATGGGAAACTGCAAATTCGGGAAACGGCACACTGTCGACCGAAAAGTCCCCGGCTCGACATTAAAGAAAACTTATCATACTACTTCAGGGTCCTCTCAAAAGAAAAACCCCGAAAAAGGGAAAACATTTCAATAGTAGATTTGCCATTAGATATAAGCAAAAACGCAGCCGTTCGGCTGATAGTGGACACTGGAGCTGAAGTAAGTCTTATAAAACAGGAAGCACTTGATGCGCCAGAACGCATAGAACAGAGTCAAAAGGTCACTCTGAAAACCCCATTTGGAGATGGAGAAACATTGGGTAGCTGCCAAGGCATCTTTTCACTAAGCCGCATTATCCCATGCCATCTACAGGTTGTAGAAGATATCGCCCAACTCTCTCACGATGGGCTGTTAGGTAATGACTTTCTTGCAAAAAATTGCTATATAGAAGGTCCTAACAAATTACTCCGGTTTCCTCGCACGGAAACCAATCCTATTGAGTTCACGGTACCTCGCGCAACATCCACAGAAGATGGGGAGGAAATACCAAGGGATCAAATAGAGGAGCAATTTAAATCTTCTGCTACCCCACTTCAATGGCATCCAATAGCAAAAATTCCTTACCTCAAATAGAAGAAATTTCGAGTACCTTAAAAAACGAGAATGAAGACGAAAGTAGGCAATTTGAAGTAGTGCTTCAGCGACCTAATAAAATACCTCCTCGATCTCAAATCGTACTGAGCATACTATTACAATTGGATCAAGAAATGATCTGTATGTCTCAGGAGATAGGAGAAGGAGTATTTGTCGCAAATTGCTTAGTTAGTCCGAATAAAAGTTTTATACCGTTATCCGTTCTGAACGTAAACACAGAACCAGTATTCCTGAAGAATTTAACGTTTACGCTAGTTCCACTTAATTACTATAACCTACAGCCTCTCTATTTACCTTTGGACGTTAGTAATTCCCAAAGTTTTCAGGATAAAGGTGGTCCACGTTTCCCTCGTGCACAAAACAATAGCTACTACAACTTCAAAAGTGATAAGACAAATTTCATTTCCAATCCATATTCAGTAAACGTAAACCATACTAAAAGCTCTAATCAAGACAGACTTGCGGCTTTACGTAAAGAATTACTGTTGGAAGCAAATTTAAATCACGAAGAAGAAAAGTCAATTCTTGAGCTATGTTATAAGTATAATGACATCTTCTATTTAAAGGGAGATAAACTAACGTGCACTAGTACTATAAAACACACCATACCTGTATTGCATAATCAACCACCAATAAATCAAAAAATGTACAGACTTCCAGAAACACATCGGGCTGTTACTAACGAACAAATAAAAGAGATGCTAGAGAATGACATTATTCAAATAAGCAAACGCCCATGGAATTCTCCGTTACTTGTAGTCCCCAAGAAAGCTGGGCCTGACGGCAATAAACGTTGGCGCGTAGTAGTAGATTTCCGTAAAGTCAACAAGAAATCTATAGGGATGCCTTTCCACTAACCAGGATAGAGGATATACTGGATCAACTTGGACATTGACGGTATTTTACCACACTTGATCTTGCAAGTGGATACCATCAAGGACTGGTTGACCCAAGGGATAGACCGAAAACTGCGTTTAGTACTGCTTACGGGCATTATGAATTTAAGAGAATGCCATTTGGACTGAAAGGCGCACCTGCGACCTTGCAGCGCTTAATGAATTACATTCTAACGGGTCTCCAAGGATTAGAATGCTTTGTCTATCTCGATGATATTGTAATATATGGAAAAAATTTACAAGATCACAACGAGAAATTGGCTAAGGTATTCGACAGACTTCGAGCCCATAATCTTAAATTACAACCCGAAAAGTGTCAATTCCTTCGCAGAGAAGTGATCTACCTTGGACACAAATGCTCAAACGAAGGAGCACTTCCAGATCCCAGTAAAACAATTTGCATTCAAAATTTTCCTCAACCCCGAACGGTGAGACAAACTCAATCATTTCTTGGACTGGCCAACTACTATCGCAAGTTCATTCCAAACTTTTCAAAAATAGTCAGGCCACTAGCAAATCTCTTACGGAAAGACGTCAAATTTAATTGGACACAAAAATGCCAAGACGCTTTCAATGAAATTAAAACTTATCTTGTTAATCCTCCTCTACTCACCTACCCAGATTTCACCAAACCTTTCAATCTAACGACAGACGCTAGCAACGAAGCATTGGGAGCTGTTTTATCTCAAGGGATAATAGGCAAAGACAAGCCAATAGCGTATGCAAGTAGAAGTTTAAATAAGGCGGAACAAAAATACTCCACAATAGAAAAAGAGTTGCTCGCTATTGTATGGGCCGCCAGGAACTTCAGGCGTTATTTACAGGGTAGAACCTTCACGGTTTACACAGATCATAAGCCCTTAAAAGGCGTATTCAATGTAAAAGATCCGACTTCGAGATTAGTAAGGTTTCACCACAACTCTCGGAATTTGACTACAAGATTGAATATAAGCCTGGCAAATATAACACTAATGCAGACGCGCTTAGTCGAATACCTGTCCAGCTGAAACAAACAAGCCCCAATTCGATCATGTTAGAGGCCCAGGTACATCACCGTGGCGATTCCGACATAGACGATGAATATACTAGTTCTTCGCCTTCACCGAAGTCCAAACCAGCACATTGCCATGCTGTTACACGAGCTCAAGCTAGGGAAACAGAAATTGAGGACATAATTCACAAAACTCCCCAGAGAATTCAAGAACGTTCACGGAGTCCCCAAAATGACTCAATGAAACACAAATCAACTACAAATAACCAATCTGGAAGTAGTACATCTGAACACGGCGAATTATCTCCGAGCAATAATTATATAAATTCACAAAGTAAATTACCTGAAATTATCACAGACCCCGAGGAATTTCAAATAATTCTAAAGGACTATCATGACTCGGCATTTGGTAGTCACCAAGGAGTCATTAACACGTACAAAATAATAAAAAAGAAAATATAAATGGAAGAATATGCTCAGTTCTATTAAGAGATATATTCGGAAATTTCCAAATGCCAAAAAATGAAGGCTAGCCCGGAATACCGTATGCCAATGATCATAACAGATACTGCCCAAATGCCCTTCGAGAGAGTAGGACCACTTGAAGAAACCCACTCTGGAAACAAGTACATATTGACATTCCAAGACAATCTTACGAAACTCGTAGATTGTTATGCCATGCCGAATGGCGAAGCAGAAACGGTAGCAGGAATATTATTCGATGAGACAATTACTCGTTATCGCATTCCTAAAAAGGTAGTAACTGACCGGGGATCTAACTTTTTAAGCGATCTTTTCAAACGTGTCTGTAAACTTCTAAAAATAAAAAAATTACAGACTTCCGCTTATCATCCGCAATCCAATGGCGCACTTGAACGAACCCACAGACCTCTAGTGGAGTATTTAAGAGCTATTGTGTCCGAAAATCCAAAAGTTTGGGATCGATTCCTGAGAACCGCGGCTTTCGTTTACAATAATAGCCCACATGACGGCACTAAGCTCACTGCAATGGATTGTCTGTTCGGGTTTACAGCGGATGTACCATCAAATCTGAAAAGAGAACCAGAGCCCATTTACAACCACGAAAGTTTCTACCACATTCTTAGGTACAAATTACAAAAAACATATGCTATCGCCCGGAAAAATCTGCTCAACGCCAAGGAAAAGTCAAAACTTTATTACGATAAACACTCACGCCCGGTAACATTCCAACCAGGTGATAAAGTTTTACTGAAAAATCCGGCCAAAAAACACAGGCTTTCCCAGATATGGCTAGGTCCATATCTCGTGGTAAAAGCTTTTACCCCTGTTAAAACTGTTATTCAAATCGGTAAACGACGAGTAACAGTACATAACAACAGATTAAAACCATTCCATGGGTAATGGTAAAAAAAAAAAAAATATTTTTGCAATTCCCATGCAGCAATAGTAGGCACCTATTCAAAAAATTCAAAAGAAGAACTTCCCATGCAGAAAAATAATACCCCTCAACCTACCTATTCAGGGATAAGAATGGTAAAAATTTCTTGCAGCAATAGTAGGCACCTATTCAAAAAATTCAAAAGAAGAACTTCTCATGCAGAAAAATAATACCCCTCAACCTACCTATTCAGGGATATAAATGGTAAAAATTTCTTTTGGGTTTAATGAAAGAAAAAGAAAATAAATATATAACTTATCATTTATTTCATAATTTAGACATATTTTTTTTTTTTTGTTTTTTTTTTGGTGTTTAAAATTTCTCTTTTTAACTCTTTTGAAGGCGTTAAGTTCTTTCAATTTTCCCTTGGCCAAATCTTCATACTGAGCACGCTCCTCGGTTGTAGCGGCTAGACTAGCCCTAAGCCTGAAATAATACAACTCTCGGTTTAGCCTAACACGCCTACCTCCTCCGGTCGCACGTACGGCTCGATTGGCTGGTCCACTCGATATAAGGGCATACCTTCAATATTCCTCTCCGGCTGGATAGTCGATTTAGCCAAGGCCATCAACTTGTCAAAAGCAGCACCAATTTTCTTCTCCATATTTTTAATAAAATAAACACTCAAGAGCACAACAGTTTGTAATACACAAATTATCAATGTATAAAACTGAAATATGTTACATTCTATTTATACATAAAACTGCTTATCTGGTAAATTACCATATAACTCCGATCAACACTAGAAGCCATTCATGTCGACATCAAGTGCAAGTCATGACAAAATTGTAAAAATAAACAGAATTACAGGTCATGACACAATTACAACCGCACGTGGAGAATGAGTTTACCTAAATTGGCTTGACCCGATAATATTTACGAATCAATAAAATAAACACAGCAAAGAGCAAAGAACGGAAAATCAGTAAAATAGAGACCATTTGACCTATAAAAATATTTACTACCATCAAACAAAGAATTTTCATGCAATAAAAACAGTACAAAAAATATTACGGCGTAATTTTCAATATTTTATATATATACATATATATATTATTATAAATATTATACATTTATTCACCGATGATCTGTTTTACAACCTATTTTTCTTCTCCAGAGATGACACTAATCTTCATCGGTACTTTTTTGGCCATTCTCACGGCAATACCAAAAGTCACAGCAGAACCCTTCTGTTGTAAATCGTATTTCAAGCATCATTCTAGTATGCATAGCAATTGTATGTAATTTGCATCTATTCAAGTTTAGTTAATCTAGTATGTAATTTTCTCATTGAGATTGAGCAGTCAAAGCAGTGAACGTGTCAAAAACAAAAAATAAATAAATTTTTTTTATAACGTTGAAGTTAATAAAGTCGTTCTCATTTTCCAAACATAATTATGGTCCTTCGAGAATTTTAACTATTAGGATACACATATCTGTACACACATAGTTCACAGCCTCACATCTGCATCGCTGGATTAATCTCATCATTGCTGGCAGCTATAAATCACAACGAAGATTAAATAAAAACACGAACTACATAAGTTCAGTCAATGGGAAGTATTATCAGCCAAACTGTAAGTAGATCGTTCATTATGTACCTGTGAAGTCCCCATAGAATTTGGACAAGTGATCCGAGAAACAAATCAGTTGTAATTGATAATTTGTTTGCATTCATCAAGCACGGCGAATGTGCGAAATTTCTGGTAACTTGCAGTCATACAATTTTTGACAATTTCGATATCAGAAGAGGACAATAGGTGCAACGGAACTATGGCCGAATAGCGGACAACAGAAATGAAGAATGAATCACCTGACTCAGGCATCGTAAAGTAATGATGCAAGAAATTTAAAATGAATTCAGTCCAAATTATATTCTAATTATGCTGCATGTAATAATTTCCATATTTATTGATTCTATGGTACTGAACATATTAATTGACTGATTTACAGCTTCGTAAATTGAATTCTTTCTAAACGTTGCATGTGTTTCTCATTACAATTGCAAGTGTTCCAGCTACTGCACATCAATTTGTGACATTACATATCTACGTATGTATTTCGTTTTCGTTATATATCGGTACATACATATCCAGTCACTAAATATCAGTTGGTTGACCTTGAATCGAATGACCCATTCAATTTGTAGCAATATATGAATATATTACTCGGTTTGTGTTGCTATAACCTTGACCTAATTCACATAACGATTACGTGTATTAATAACATTCGATCCAGCAAACGTGAATCTCAATCTATATCTGATTATAAAAACTGTAGATATATAGGACAGAATGGACATCGTTAAAGCAAAGCGTGGTCGCGTTAAAGGTATGGTTACTCGTATTGCAAGCTACTGCGACAGTATTACAGCAGAAACAACGCTCGAGTCCTTGGAAGGAAGACTTGAAAAATTAAATGAATCGTGGGTAGAATTTAATCACTTTCAAGATCAAATGTACCAACTTATCACGGATCCAAATTTTACTGAACAAGAAACTGAAAATGAACAGTTTGAAACTAAGTATTTTAGCACGAAGGAAAAATTGTCAAAGGCTATTAAAGAGCGACGTCACATTAGTAGTAATGTCAATCAAGATGTACTTGATTGCCTTGTAGATCAACAATCGGACTTTCTCGAGAGCTTTTCCAGCACATATGTACAACAATCATCGTTAACTGAAGCATCATTCGATACCAAACTACCAAAATTTACAATTCCACCGTTTTCTGGAAATTATGATGAGTGGATCTCGTTTCGTGACTTGTTTAAAGGCTCTGTCCATGAAAATACCAAACTAACAGCTACTCAAAAGTTTCACTACTTGAAAAGTTTCTTGAAGGACGAAGCTGCTTCATTGCTTCGCCACATACCCTTATCAGAAGCAAACTATAAGGAAGCTTGGGATCGTTTAAACAAAAGATATGACAAAAAGGGTCACATCGTTAAGGCATTTATTAGATCCTTTCTGAACTTGTCATCTATCTCAACTCCATCTGCGTCGGCACTTAGACTGATGGCTCAGATGAAGTAGTAAGAGGGCTTCGTGCGTTGGGCGATGCTGCTGAAAGTCGAGATCCATGCTTAATTTATTTGCTTATGGGTAAGGTTGATCCTGATACCAGACAAGAATGGGCAGAAGCAACTATTGATATTGAATACCCTACAGTTAACCAATTATTCACATTTCTTGAGAAACGATGTGTAGCACTGGAGGACTCATAGGCTCATTCCCGACCTGCTCATTCAAGCTCAAAGCCGAATAAATGCTCAAACTCCGTGAAAAGCTTCCATTTGACTTCACCTCACGCTACTATTAATTGTCAGAAATGTAAAGCAAATCATCTTGTCTTTCAATGTCCTGAATTCCAAGCCATGGTCATAGTCTCTCGTCGAAAATTTGTTAATGAAAACAAATTATGTTTCAATTGTCTCCGAGGTGGTCACAACTCTTCTTCGTGCAAATCTAAACGGACTTGTAATCGTTGTAAGCGACGGCATCATACGTTAGTGCACCTATTGTCTAATCCAACTACACCAGATGCAACGCATGATAGCCCAAGAACTTCATCAGTCAACCAGAATACATTCTCGCCATTGAATTCAATTGAGGAACGAGAATCACATAATAGTTTTGTGAGTACACACTCCCTCTCGTCTCGTTCGTGTCAATATCGCTGGCTGCTACCAACTGTAATTGCGCATGTCCTTGATGCACAAAACCGTAAAGCTTATTGCCGAATTTTACTGGACTCGGGATCTCAAGTCTCATTCATCACTGAAGCTTTAGTTAAAAGACTTTGTCTGAAAAGGAAACATGCCAGAATTCCGGTAACTGGACTTTCATCTATTGGTGCTGGAACTACAAAAGGAATGGTAACATTGGAACTTCACTCACGTTATGCTTCGAAATCAATTGTCATCAATGTTTATGTGCTCAATAAGCTCACGTCTCTCATACCAAGCTCGAAAATTGATATCGCTGAATGTAATCGATTTTCATCGTTGCAACTGGCTGATCCTTCATTCAATGAACCAGGGCCAATTGATATTATTGTTGGTGCTGATAAAATTTTCCATGTGTTGGAGGAGGGCAGCATCCACGGAAAAGAAGGCAGTCCCTTAGCTCAACTCACGCTCTTTGGATGGATCATAGCTGGAGAACTTCCAGTCAATTTTGACACTCTGAACACTCTTCATGGATCTCTCGTCTCGCTTCACACCAATATTGATATTGATCGTTGTTTACAAAGATTTTGGGAGCTAGAAAACATTTCTCATAAATCCAATTCCACTCCAGAAGAGCAAGAAGCAGAGAAGCATTTCCAAACTACTCACATGCGTACTGAGGATGGCAGGTACCACGTCGAATTGCCATTTAAAATCCGTAAGGTTGAATTGGGAGACAGTTTTACACCTGCCATGAATCGGCTCAAGGCAATGGAACGCCGGTTTGTTAATAATCTCGAATTAAAGGAAAAATACACACTCTTCATGAGAGAGTATATTGAATTAGGTCATATGGAGAAAATATCAGATGATGAAACCTGCCTCGAACATTCATTTTATTTGCCTCACCACGCAATTTTGAAACCAGATAGTAGCACTACGAAACTGCGGGTCGTATTTGATGGGTCCTCAAAGTCATCGAATGGAAATTCACTCAATGATGCTCTTCTAATTGGACCGTCGGTGCAGCGAGATCTATTTTCTGCATGCCTTCGCTTTCGCCGCCACACATATGTGTTCACAGCCGACATCGAAAAGATGTATCGGCAGATCCTTACAGCAAAGCATCATCGTGATTTTCAAAGAATTCTTTGGCGTGAATCTCCAAATGAGCCAGTCGAACATTATCGGTTATGCACTGTCACCTATGGCACTTGCTGTGCTCCATTTCTTGCTGTTCGAAGCCTGCAACAGTTAGCCCATGATTATGCCAAAGAGTTCCCTCATGCAGCAAAGGTGGTTCTCGAAGACTTCTATGTGGATGATGTCATGACGGGAGCGAATTACGTGACAGATGTAATATCATTAAAAAATGAATTATCACAACTGCTGAGCTCAGCTGGATTTAAATTACGAAAATGGTGTAGCAACTGCTGGCCCTTGCTAAAATTGGTACCATACAATGATTGTGAATTATCTGAACTCGAAATCAGTGACGATTTGAAATCCATTAGATCACTTGGATTACGCTGGCATCCTTCTGCAGATGTTTTTTTCATTCAAAGTAGTGCTACCAGCCGATACTGCTACTACAAAAAGAAAGATGCTCTCGGATGCGTCCAGGATATTTGATCCTCTGGGATTCTTAACTCCAGTGACGGTATCTATAAAAATTTTATTCCAAGCTCTTTGGCTACAAAACTTACATTGGGATGACTTGATTCCTGACAACATAGCAGAAAAGTGGAGATTTATTCGAAATGAACTTTCTTGTTTAGAGCAACTCCGTATTCCAAGAAGGTTATGGGATTCAAACCAAACGTATGAAATTCACGGCTTTTGTGACGCTTCGCAGTATGCCTTTGCTGCTGTCATCTACTGTCGAAGCTCAAATATTGATGGCACTATTTATATAACTTTAATCGCTGCCAAAAGCAAGGTAGCACCACTCAAGCAGATATCGATACCAAAGTTAGAATTATGTGCTGCAGTAATGTTAAGTCAACTACTACAGAAAATCTCTCAGTCACTGCAAATGGACTTGTGTAACGCATTTGCTTGGACTGACTCTCAAATTGTTCTACAATGGCTGTCATCAATTCCGCGGAGATGGAAAACCTTCGTCGCCAACCGGACATCTGAAATTCTAGACATTATTCCACGAAACCGATGGCGTCATGTGCCGTCTGAATCCAATCCTGCAGATTGCGCTTCGCGCGGAGCTTTGCCCTCAGAGCTTTTGCAGCACAGCCTTTGGTGGAACGGACCACAATACCTGCAAGACGAAGAATTGTCGTGGCCAATCTCACCTATGCACAATCATAACGAAAACATTGAAATTGAAGAAGAAAGAAGTAATTTTGTGCAAGCATTTACTATCGGGAAATCAGAGTCTGTATTGGATGAATTATCGTCCAGAGTTTCAACGTGGAATAGGTTGATTCGATCACTAACATACTGCTACAGATACATCGACAATGGTAAGAGGACAGCCAATAAAAAGGTGAAAGGAGGCCTTCGTGTTCAAGAGCTTGCACGGGCCAAAATCGTGATTTTAAAACATGCACAACATGAAGCGTTTAAAATGGAACTAAGGTCCCTTCTAGAAGAAAAATCACTGCCTCCGCGTAGCACAATCATCAAGTTGACGCCATTCATCGATAAGGAAGGTATACTACGTGTAGGTGGGAGAATATCTAATTCCAACCTTCCCTTTTCATCAAAGCATCCAGTTATACTCCCAAAAGGGCACGTTATTACTCAATTAATCATCAAGGACGCTCATATCAGTTATCTCCATGCAGGAACAACAGAGCTTTTCTCCATTTTACGACAAAGCTATTGGATTCTCGGCTGCCGAAACATGGTTCGGAAGGTAGTGCATGAATGCATGCCTTGCTTCAAACTACGTCAGAGCAACAACTTTCAAATGATGGGCAATCTCCCTGCTGAACGAGTCACCTATGCTAGACCATTTCTAAACGTGGGATGTGATTATGCTGGACCACTCACATTGAGGCTCTCAAGGGGCAGAAATCCCCGTTACGTTAAAGGGTACATCGCCTTGTTTGTATGTCTCACAACAAAAGCACTTCATCTTGAACTAGTAAGTGACCTGACGACTGAAGCGTTTTTAGCAGCTTTAAAACGATTCTTCGCCCGTCGCGGAAAAAGTCTTGATATTTTTTCAGATAATGGAACTAATTTCAAGGGCGCTCATCGCTTACTGTCAGACATGTATAAACTACTCGTCTCTCAGTCTCATAATGATGCTATACACGATCATCTATTCACACTCGGTATCAATTGGTCATTCATACCTCCCTCCGCCCCACATTTCGGTGGTTTGTGGGAAGCTGGTGTAAAGGCAGTTAAACAGCACCTCAAACGAGTTATCGGGAAAAATATCCTCACATACGAAGAGATGTATACTGTCCTTGTCCAAATTGAAGCTCTACTTAATTCAAGACCGTTATGCCCCATGTCTGATAATGATTTGAATGTATTAACACCTGCTCATTTTCTAATTGGTCATCCTTATACTATAAAAATTGGGAACTATTGCAGAATATGACTCAAGGCTTCTGGAAACGTTGGCACTCCGACTACCTCACATCCTTACAGCAGCGTCCAAAGTGGTACGTTCCTCAACCAGAAGTAAAGGAAGGCGATCTGGCTGTATTAAAGGAGCCAAACTTACCACCATCAAAATGGACTCTAGCTCGTGTCATGAAGAAGCAGCCTGGTCAGGATGGTCATACCAGAGTCGTTACAATTCGTTCTTCGACTGGGAGCTTTACACGACCTATTACGAAGATTGTTCCATTACCAACTCCTTAAACTGGATTCTCCAGCGGGAGCCGGAATGTTGTAAATCGTATTTCAACCATCATTCTAGTATGCATAGCAATTGTATGTAATTTGCATCTATTCAAGTTTAGTTAATCTAGTATGTAATTTTCTCATTGAGATTGAGCAGTCAAAGCAGTGAACGTGTCAAAAACAAAAAATAAATAAATTTTTTTTATAACGTTGAAGTTAATAAAGTCGTTCTCATTTTCCAAACACCTTCAATATCCAGGCCCTAAATAACACGGGCATAATGTTCGAGGAACTTGGGCAAATTCTTTTGTTTCATGATACATGGAATTTGTTCACTCAAATAAACATCAGCGATCTAGAAGCGTAAACCACACTGATGGAACACACCGGTTTCCTTATAAATCGACTATGCGAGGTACATAATTCCACTACTAGCGCATGTACGGAACAAAACGCCTACATACATAGTCTGATTGGGTCCATAAAAAAGAGAACCAAAACCATCAGGTAGATGGTAACCATCCGCCATCGAAGATCTTTATTCGACGGAATAGGAAGTGGACTGCATTATCTTTTGGAACTATGGATGCAACGAACGAGAAACAAATTTATAGTAAGATTGCAAATTTAGAGACGGATACACAGGCGCTTCTAGAATTAGAAAACAGTCAAATAACCCTGTTCAAGTCTTCATTTGAAAAGTTAAGGAAACCTAATAATCAACGTGACGCCAACCAGAAAGAGTTAACAGAGACCGTGAATGATCTGCTTGACATGGTCAATGGAGAAATAAGCACGCCACAACGTATCCAAGAGGTTATATCTACAATTAGTCTAAAGGTGTTAGACATAGAATTAAGACAACAAAATTTTATTCAGATATTAACCGCTCTCAAAAATAATCAAGTTCATCTGCTATTAATATCGCCATCCACTTTGTTAGAAGCCTATTACAAGGCCCATCCACAAGAAGCTGGTAGAAATCAAGACCTAGCAATCTTAACACAAACTCTGGAGGTAAAATCTGGAATACTGAATGAGCTCTTGGTAATACGAATTACATTCCCGATTCTTAATATGCCACCTTTCAAACTAAAGCAGATCCATTTACTACCTTTCCAAACTCCCAACAATCATTATCTAGTTCTGGACATAAGACACACTTATATTGCCAGTCACATACCAACACAAAAGTTCGTAATGTTCAAACAATCCGAGTTCCGAGTATACAAGGAACTATCGAATAATCTTAATGAAAGCACTTACATTGGACCACTACTAAACCCAATTCTTCAAGGGCATTACGTGAACGAGTGCCCGATAAACTTCCTATTCAATCCGTACAATGAAACTGGTAACTGCGAATACCTAGCTCAAACTCAAGCTCCGCAATTATTAATAAAACTAACCAGGAAAAATTCCTGGCTCTTTTCGTTTCATACCACACAGAAAATTAAGATTGCCTGCGGAAAAACTCTACATAGCTCCAACCTCTTCGGCAATGGAATACTAATCCTAAACGAACCTTGTAACTTCCAAATAGCTGATCAGATTATATATTTTGAAGGTGAAGACCATCAAAATATTAAAATCACACAGCCAGAATATCATCACCCTATAAATACTAACCTAACGGAGACCATTCAGAAATACATCAAAAATGTTAATAACACCGCTAAAAAACATGTAATTATGATAAGAGCAGAAGATGCCAATCATATTCTAAATGAAAACTCATATTCCTTAGATCAACTGGAAGAGCAAATAAATACACTGGAAAAACAAAGAAAAGAGCGAAACAAATCAGAACTGATTCAAATAAGCTCCTTATCTCTGAGTTCTACAGTGATTTTATTACTTTGCATAATCGGAATGATAAAACTATGTAAAACCATAAAAAAACAAGAAAAAGAAAAAGATAGTAGAAGCTCCCAAAGTAGTAATCGTCGGTAATCCAAAAACTCAATTAGACGCGGAAACACATCCACAACCTAAAGTAAAAATTACGGAAGACATAAAACCCGAAGGCAAAGTAGATACCAAGTGTCGTTCGTATACTCAACCCCAGGAAAAGGTGTCGACTGGAAAAGTCAAACAAATCTCCCAAAACTTCCAATCGGAAATCTCCAAAGCTCACAAAGCCAGATTAAACCCACTAATTAATGAATCAGAAGAGGTGACAACAAACAAAGAACGCATTGCCCCTCAAATCGCTCGTTCTGAATTTAAAGGTTCAATTAAATCACAAAATATTTCGTCTCCACAGACAAATAGTAGACACAATTTACCAATACCTCCACCACCACCACTTCCACCATCCTTAACCAATTTTGAACTAGATTCAATTAAAAGACCCCGCAATTTACAAGTAGTTTAATCAATCATTGAATATAAATTTATAAAAATACCAGAAATAATAAGAAATACCTGCCTTGTTTGATATATAAATTCTTCAAAAAAATTTTCTTTTTTCAAATATTTATACCCATACGTATATTATAATTAAAAATAAAAACATACATACGAGTATGTATAATTGTAAAAATATATACATATATACACATAAATTAGAATTAAAAATAATATATATGTGTACAATAATAGAAACTAAAAATGTTAATTTATAAAAGAGACCAACTTAAACACCAACATACCTATAAATGTATACTAATATTAGAAAATTAATTAAGAAAAATACCTTATATATAAACATTAAAAAAAAAAAAAAAAACAAATATATATAATTAATAAAATTAATTAAGAAGAATATATGAAAGCAATCCGATTATCAATACTTGTAATAAAGAAAAATATGTACACACAAATATGTATAAACAATATTAACCGTGCCCTATATAAAAAGAAAAAAGAAAAAACAATTACAATGTGAAATTTTTAATATGTGCCAAACAAACTATCATATATTATAGCTTTATTGTACTAATGTAAGAAATATTGTAACGTATTCCTAACCTTAATTTAATTTATTACGTAGATGAACTTGTACTTATTATTCTTAACGCCCTAACCGTATGCTTGTCCCCGAGTTCGACATCATTTATACATATAAAATCAATAACGAAGTGCTGCCAATAAGATAAATCCCTTTCATCATGTTTTAATGCGTTATTCCTCTTCAAAGAATAACACATTTTTTTTACAAGGGGGAGATTTGTTACATACATAAAAACTCAAATAAACCCCAATCTAAACACATCAATTGCATACCTACCTACCTACCTCAGTACATTGCAAGTAAACATTTCACATATTCCGATCAGGAAATAAAACAAAAAGTTTACGGCATGGTATGCCTACATACCTACATCAGTTTCCACTGCATGTATACGTACATACATAATTAATCATCACTGATCTACCTCAATTATTTCAGTGAATGATGTAACAATACCACTGCGCGCAAGAATTCGCACGTTGTAATACGACGGTCTTGCACCAGAGGTAGAACATATGTTTGTAAGTAACTAAATTATATAAGCCGCAAAGTACTGAGTGTAATTCGAGTAGGAAAGAAATTAAAATAAACAATGAGTTGAAAACCCGCAACATGGATTGGGTAAGATATACGTATAAATTTATAAAAAGCAACGAGTGCCGTGACTTGCATACTTCCGTAAATAGTAAAATTAAGTAATAGTTGTTAATGAAATACTTCCGACTTACACTTTGTATGAACTAAACGCTAAATAAACAAAGTGCTGGGTCAGACATTTTCATATATTATTCTGTGTAGTATTCGTAGTCTTAGAGTAAGACAATTTTTATATAAATATACTGCAGAATAAAGTACAGAGGGTTCAGTCTTCAACCAGGTTTTCGTTAATTAAATAGGTGCAAAGCCCTATCTGGCTTCGCCTATTCCTCAGTCTTCAACCAGGTTTTCGTTAATTAAATAGGTGCAAAGCCTTATCCGGCTTCGCCATTTATTAACAACAAGTTGTACATTAATTAAATTGGTGCAAAGCCTTATTTGGCTTCGCCATTTATTAACAACAAGTTGTACATTAAATAAATTGGTGCAAAGCCTCATTTGGCTTCGCCATTTATTTAACAACAAAGCTTCGCCTATTATAACGAAAATTACACACCGTGGCTCCGAAAGATACTCGTAAGATCACTCGAAAACACAACATATTTAATGAACGGCTGAGATATGCGAAAACTTTGTCCTGCTCGTAAATACTTTGTGTCAGAACTGCACCCACTCCAAACCCTGAAGCATCTGTGTGGATAATAAAATGATGGTTGAAATCGGGGCATGTAAGGATCGGAGAACTTACCAACCGTTCTTTTATCTCACGAAAAGCCGTGTCGTATTCCGATGTCCATAAGGATTTTCTTTCCTTCTTCAGCAATTCAGTGATTGGAGCAATTATTAACGAGAAATGTGGGACAAATCTGCGATACCACGCTATTGTGCCGACAAATTTACGGACTTCCGAGACTGTTTTCGGATAGGGAATGTCCAATATACACTTTACCTTCTCAGGGTCTACCTGAAGCCCTTGCTCTTCCACTACATATCCCAAGTATTTAAGCTCCGAACGACAAAATTCACTCTTCTCATAGTTAACTACTAAACCGGCGTTACATAACCTTTCTAGAGCTTCCAGTAACACTATCTTATGCTCTTCAAATCTCTGCGTAACGATGATTACGTCATCTAGATATACAAAAACGTTGGTTTCTAAACTTCCTGAGAGTACTTCATCTATTAAACGTTGCCATGTTGCAGGTGAGTTGCTTAACCCAAAAGGCATTCTCCGAAATTGGAATAATCCGCGAGTGGGTACTGCAAAGGCCGTGTACTGTTTTGAAGTCTCCTCCATTGGGACTTGCCAAAAAGCAGATTTTATATCGAGCGAAGACATATATCTCGCATCTCGCAGCTTATCCAGCGTCGCCGAAACATAGGGAAGAGGGTATGCGTCCTTTTTTGTGACTTTATTTAGTTTACGAAAGTCAACACAAAATCGGTACGTGCCATCTGTTTTTTTTAACCATTACGACAGGCGAGGACCACGCACTATTCGAAGGTTCTACGACTCTATTCTCCAACATCTTATCCAACTCTTCGTTAATAATTTTTTGAATTGCTGGTGAGATGGGATAGTACCGCTGCTTAATTGGAGATGAGTCAGTGACGATGACATGCTCGACTTGATTAGTGCAGCCCAACAGTTGTGCCTTAAATCCGCCGATATTCCCATGATTTGCCAAAAGTCTATCCCAAATATTATGGATTGAGGTAATTCTGGAATTATCAAAACATACACAACTGCTACACGCCCTTCCAATTCTATTAGTAAGCTTACTTCTCCAAGTACCTCTACACTTTTGCCGTCTACTAAATACACTGTCTTTCTCCAGTTTAAGCACGAATTTCTGTAATAACTCCCAACTCAGTCTTCCAACAATAGTCCTAGAAGCTCCTGAGTCCAATAAACCAACAACCTTAATTCCAAAAATTGATACAACCAGATGTGGAGGCACATCACCCTGTATTTCTGAGAATACATAATCCACTAATGTGTTGAGTGTGTGATCATCCCTTCTGGATACCTTACTTCTAACGCAACCGGATGGACTCATAGCATGGGCTTTTTGTGAATTACTTGTGCTCGACCCGCCCGTTATTGTCGAGCTCCTCTCGCGTTTCCCGAAGCTTGATTTTGTTGACTTTGACCTAGGTTATTCTGAGATTGACGTATACTCCTGCTAGTTACCACTTGTCGTGTCTCATCTGTTGTGCTTGTGTTATTTTTTTGTTGCCTTTGATTCCCACTGTTATCCTTACAGTGATCGCACCTGGAGCGAGTGACGCCTGGGGCCCCACAACCGTAACATCTAAGATTATTCCGACAGAAGCGAGCTAGGTGTCCTGCACGACCACAACGAAAACATTTTGGACCTGAATTTGTTGTTGAGTGGGAAGCTGGAGACTGATTTGCTACTACTGAGGCAGTAGGCCATTCCGTACCGACATAAGCCAAGTCTAGTTCGAGGAGCTGGTTACTTCTTCTAGAAGGTGGAGGTGCATAAGCCTCCACCGAAGTGCGAACAGATTCTAGTCTTCGACCCAACTCGATAAGTTCTTGAACAGTTTTAACTTCAGTAAGCCCCAATTGGGTTTGATAAAACGGATTAATATTACGTTTTAAAATCCTCAATTGGTGAGCTTCAGTTAAGGGATCAGATAATCTAGCGAACATGGTCGTTATAACCGCTGTGTATATCCCAATTGTTTCGTCTTTGCCTTGCATCCGCTTTTAAATTTCCTCTAACAATCTGTCGTCATAATCATAAGGTAAGAATTCTTTTTTAAATTCTTGTACTAATTCTGCCCAACTACGAAATTTCGATTTATTGACTTTGAACCATATAAGTGCTCTCCCTGAAAAGAGGTCTAAAGCAGACTGAAACAATTGCCTTTTATTTATTCCCCGAGCTCCAGCCAGCTCATTCACTCTTTCCAAAAATGAGTTCAAGGACTGGCTTTGGTCTCCCGAAAATTTAATATCCCATTTGTACAAAGCTGCTCGAGGTCTTGAGCCAGTCATAACTGCAGTAGGTAACGATAGGTCTACATCTGCCTCCGAGAATTCATCTTCGTCCCATTCCACTTTAAGTTTTAATGACCCCAAAGATAAAATCAAGTCCGCACGAACTGTAGCTATCTCCTTTTTTTTGCTCGTCACCTACGGGCTTAGTTCTACTGAGTCTTCCGAAGGCCCACTCTATTTTGGTGATTATTTTTTTATAATCGCTACTCTCAACCTCCCCTTCGAAATCCTCTACAAGACCTTGCACCTCCTTCAATTTCTTGTTAAAAGCTTGTATATCGTCTTCGAATTTAATGGGGTAGGGAATTACTATTGTAGACCTGCCATCCTTCTCGGCCTTTAAAACGGCACGTAAACCAATGCGCATATCATCTACCTTACCGGTAGGTAAACCCCTCACGAGTAATTCATAAGCTAACTCTTCCTGGTTTAAACGGTTTATCTCCATTTTAAATTCGAATAGATTGTAGGTTAGTTAAATACGACACGAAATGCGAAAATGATCTTATTTTTCTGACAGAAAAAGGGGAAAAAAATTGAAATTTAAAAGCAATTAGCCAAATACCAACAACAATTTAAACGCAGCGAATCGATTCCGATTCTGCAATCTACCTAGTTAATAGGTCGCAGATAATTCTGACCATCAACTTAACTGCTGAATAAGTTGCGGTGTCAAGTGAGACAAAACAAAAACAAAATTCGACTCCAGAGTTTGTCCACTCTTCGCAACATCCAAATCCACTATCCAGGGAACTTTGGAAAATTAAAATCTCAAATTTAAAACTATACTAGGAAATAGCAAGAATAATATTCAGTACGGCGTTATAACAAAATATACGTATTTCCTCCTAGAAATAACTCCTTTAATAACGGATGGAAACCTTTAGTTGTTCTGCATTTATAGATACATATGGCATCGAA
Source organism: Dioctria rufipes (assembly GCA_963924295.1). Classification (NCBI taxonomy): domain Eukaryota; kingdom Metazoa; phylum Arthropoda; class Insecta; order Diptera; family Asilidae; genus Dioctria; species Dioctria rufipes. The sequence continues at coordinate 71,735 of CAWUPM010001118.1, read as the reverse complement.
TTATTATCATAATTTATTTTTACTAGAAATCTCGCTAATGTGTCAACAAAAGATGTTGTTTTTTTTTTTGCTAAAACGATAAAATAAATTCAATATATACCTGGATAAGGAGGCAAGTACGTACAGTGATAAATATATCACACTCCACAGAAGCATCAATTCATGGATCGAAACATTTAAATAGCTTGCAGTTTTTCCCCCGCTTTGTATTTATTGCCGCCACGAAAATTAAAACTCAATTTCTAGCACAGTGAACCGAAGAGAGTTCATTTGTTAGAAACTAGGTCAGACGTTGGCCTAGGTCAGTGTTGAATTGCAGGCTAAAACAAGCAATTCCGCCAGTTCGGTTCACCAGCAACTTGTTCTGGCAAATTGGTTTCTTCAGATGAATTCTTTTATCAGCACATCTCTTTATCACTTGTCGAACTGAACCAAATTGGAATGATCTAATCACTGGGCAATGTTAGTGAAGGCGACGCCGCCACTCTAGTGCAAACGTGTGGGCAAGCCAATAATTTTCTAAAACCCAATTATATCAGATTACGGGAGTGAAGTTAGCAATTTTCAGTGAAAGTATCGACAACTTATTATTATTATTTGTTATGTCAAGTGTAAGAAAATGAATAAGTGCTCTAAAAAAATGTAAATTATTCCCAAAAACCAGTGCTTAAATTATGAGCAATTTAACCATAGTGTACACTCGACGTACATGCAAGGGAATGTGGTGTACCTGTTTCATTCAATTGGATAGAAAAAAAATGAAACGGAGAATATATTTTAGTAAGTCTATTATTATTATTTTATAAGTAATTTTTTTATTTCAAAATTAATTATACTGTCTTTATGTTTCTTCGTGTTTCATAAATGGCGCTCCTTGCTACTTTCCAAGTAAACAACGTATACTAATGCGATTTCATTTCCATTTCCCCTTGCAACATTTCAGTTGGCAACATGTTTGTGAGATAGTGATCAACCAACTTTCAATTTATTTTCGAATAAGAACTTTTTTTTCTAATATAATAAGGTGTTTAGGCCCCACGTTGGGCCCCAAATTTGTTACGCCGCCCTTATCGTGCGTTATAATTCCCCGACTAGCAATGGAGAAAGGGGTGGATTTGCACAATTCTATTAAAGATCGCTAAATATGACCAAAACACCTGTTGGGTGCCACGTGGTTTTCGAGTCCACGAACTCGAGGAAAACGAGAAAATTCCAAACGTTATAACTTTAATGGAAAACTAAAATTAAGGCAAATATCACTTCATGAACTCAACTTAAATCTAAACTCTAACATTAAAAGGTCATTAACTTGGCGTAGCTAGGTCACACACGAATAGCACAAAAGTCAATCTACCTAATCTTTATTAAAAGCAAAATACAGTACTTAACTTTCTTGGGTATTCCAATTTCTTTTGGCGCCTTTTGAAATCCTCTTTACAATCCTCTTTTGTTTAGTCTGCTTAACCCACTTTTCTTTGTTTCACCTTTCCTTTTTACTCAAAAAAAATGAACTTGCTCTCTTCTCTGTACGCGTACTGATCATCACTCCAAAGTCGAAGGTCGGGAACTCACTGACTCGCCTACCAAAGTGCTTTTTTTATTTCTTGTTTTTAGAAAATGACCCCGGAATTTCCGACCCATATTTCCAATAGATTTCCCAATTGGGACAACCGTTTCAAGTCGGTTGAAAATTTTAATAATAATTTTTTTTTTTTTCCAAAATATTCTTTATGATTTAAATTTTCTTTGATAGCTATCTGAAAATTTGAATTTCGACTCTATCGTGAAAAATTTTTTATATAATTTTCCCCTTTGGACAGGTTGACAGGAGTCTCAAATTACTTAGATTTTCTTGTTGGCCTTTCCCGCGGGGTTAAATATATATTTTTTTAAGATTTCGGCTGCAAACAGCCCAATTCGCCACCTTCTGTTCTCCGGAAAACGAAAATCAGTAGGAAAATCGGTTGTTTTCCTGTCGGTGTTGAAGTTAGGTTGTGTTTTTCTTTTTTCTTTCTCAGGTGAATCGAGCAGAAAGCTGGACCAGGTAAATATATTTTTAATTAACTAAAATTTAATAAGTACTGCATTTCTATTGTTGATAATTTAGTGAAGGGCTCACTATTCGTGTAGTTCCCTGTACGCTCCCATCATCTTTACACTATAAGTATTTTTCCTTAATTCTAAACAATTTTCAGTCCATTAAATTTTCTTTTCTATTTCACTAATTTAATTTACTTGCAGGTATGTACATATTTCGCTCATTTGATAACAGCTTGATGGTATTTGAAGCTATTTCGTCTTCCAGGTACTTGGAATAAAGGCCGTGAGAACATATATATGGTATCCTAGTATAAGCCAAATAGGATGATTCCTTAAAAAAAAAACATCGGATTTGTAGCTACATATATATGTTCTGTATCGCAAATGATGCCCCAGGAACTAATATCGGTTAGGAAAAATAGCCCGCTTTATATGATCCGTGAGTATTCGTTAATTCTGTCATCTAGGCCTGATCACCTGAAACAAATAAATTATTTTGCAGAATTATTTCTATTAATGAGGTATGAGGACATCCACATAACAAAACAAAGGTATAAATACAGGAGCTGGCGATGTTTTCCTTGGCACGTTCGCTTTTATAGCAGGTCACCACATCCCCTTAATTCTGGATGAGCTTTTATTTGTAACAAAGAATACTCCAGATTTTATCTGAATTCTTCTTGTTCTGGAGCTGGGTAAGAATTATGGCGATCTTCTTCCTAGAAAGGGTTTCCATCCCCTTCGAGACCTCAAATTGGCTACCAGTCGAAATGATACTATCACACGACTCGTAGCCACCGAGGCTCGATAGACCAGTCTCATCTAAGCCGGTCAGCTCGCAGTCCGAAAGCTGCTCGAGAGACACTTCCATGTCCCTCACAACAACCTTCGAACCGCGAGCTCCACTATCGTCCTCCTCCGAGTGGGGCCGCTTCGATGTGACTGGCTTTGCTGGCTCTTGAGGAGGCAGCATAGCCCGGTCAACTTTCTTCCTCCTCGTCCTCTTTTTTTTTAACTAAATTGCTAGTCGACTCCTCGTGAGAAGTAGCCATGCTTTCACGTGCTGACGTGGCACAGTTTAAAGCCGTAATAGTTTTTGCCTCAGGGATAACTTCAAGCACGTTAGCCACTGGCTGCTCCAAAATAGCAGGTTGAGTGCTGGCAGAAATATCCTTCTCCGGAGCCACTACTGTAACAGTGGTTTCCCTCTAGGGATGCTTCTGTTCAGCCTTCTTCCCGCTTCTCTTGGGGCAGTCAGCAATAAAATGCCCTACTAAATGGCAAGCATGGCATATCGCTTCAGTGCTCACATCAATCCAGTGTCTTGAGCCGGATATGCTCAGTTAGAAGCCTCTTGGAAGCGTGCACCCCTTATTTAGAGTGACGGACGCTTCCCGGCTGGTACCGAAAATACCACGCCCAAGACCCTCGTCCCCAATTTTAATTGGAATGGCGCGAACACTGCCATGAACCTTCCCAAAAATCCGTAAGAAATTTAGGAGGTCTTCATGACTGGCTCGCATAGGGACCCGTGAAAACACGACCTTCGTGGACTTTTCGCTGAGTGGGAATGTCGCAAGGTGTCTACCATCCACCTCGATGCCCGCAAGCATTTTTAGGTATGCACTCTGAGGATAACTATTAATGTGCTCGAGCTGCATACCATAGCTCTCATCTTTCCACCTCCCATCGAAAAAAGCCTGTAGACACGCACCGGTCTTAGGCCGAGGCTTACCTGCGTTCAATGGGGCTGGACGAGGAGTGATACTCTTTCCTAAAATTTCTATTTCTGACTCCTTATTCGAACTGCCACTTACCTGCGCATAGGATATCCCTTATACTAGCGTTGGGGAACGTGGAGTTGCTGCTGGTCTTGTTCTTGCTACTGCCTTCTTGCTCTGGCCATTTGGCTTCGCTGAAGACAGTGGTGGCCTCAATATGACTCCTCTAGCCTTTGGTGCACAATCCGAAGCTTTCATAAATACTTCCAATAATTGCGGATGTTGTACTTTTGCTAGAGGTTCTGCTGGGATAGTACCCATTGTAGCAATTGACGTCCCAGGCACTTCGCGGACAGCATTCGCTGCCCTGGTTATCATCATCTCCAAGGAACTTGGATCATCTTTCTTTACTGTGGCCTCTTGACTGGGGCCCGTAATAGCCTTTTCAGTGGGCTCTTGGGGGTTAGTTTTTGTAGAAGTATGCACATTTCTGCCCTTTTTCCTCCTTCCTTTTGACTTGAGGGGATCTTCAGTCCCCCCAGAATCGCTGCTGCTCTCACTCCTTTTGAGTGGTGCAGAGCAGGTATATCTCCTTTTGATTTGATTTTCTTAAATTTGATTTTTATTTATTTTTTCTTTAACTTTTATTTATATTCAATTTATTATGTTTTGCTTTGAAATTTCGATACTAAAAATTTTTTACGGTTGCCATGTTGTCATGGCAACGGCCGAAATTAAATTAAAATTAAAATGTCACTGAAATTATTTTTTTCTTTCAAATTTTTTATTATTTCTTTCAAAAATTATTGTCTCAGATGATACTTTTTTTTAAATAATATTGGTGATAACACTTGGGGTTCACTTCTCACTTATTTTTCCACTTATTACGCTGCATTTTTGCTTTATTCCGCGGAGCTCAATTCGACGCGTCCGATCACTGCGGCAATAATAATAATTTTTTTTATTTATATATATGCTCTTTATTTAGGGGCTGTTTGGCTCTTTTCAAAATCCTTTAAACTAAGTGGCAAAAGGATCTACAAGGTGTACATAAAAAGGCACTAACTAATCAAAAAAATAAAAATAAAATACAAACATGACAGAGTCAATAGGGACAATAAAAGCAAACTAGACACTAACAATTAAAATAACTAAATGGAGTAACATTAAATGCACAAATGCGACAATGTATAACGGACACTAAAAATTTTGAAAAGCTCCTAAAAGGTGAAACAAAAAAGAAAAGAGTTCCGCGAGGGCAGCCTGTAGTATCATAGACCTCTACAAACTACCCTCATCATCCCTCCAGCTTAGCATCTCTAACAGAGCACTTGTCCTTCCCACAGCACGTGCAATGATTCCTAAGCGGGGAGAAGCCCCGTGGACTATTGTTGCAGATGCTGTGGCCTGCTATCACCAGGGAAAGACAAGAGCTCCATGCTGCACCGTGAATAGTGGTTTCCATGTGCAGTTGAATGTGTCTGCGTTCGTTGCCAGATATTCAAGACGTAAACGTCTCTTCAATCTGTCAACGAAGTGGCGCTCAAGTGCTTGTGCGTGGTTTTGTGGGTCAGTGTTCTGATTCCCATCTCCGGCTCTCATGTAGTACAAGTGAATAGTAGATTTGGACAGTGTCAACACAAAGCTAATCAAACAGTTCACCCGACTACAAACCTTTGGTCCCCCTAGAAACGATGTCCTAGTAATGCTGAAATTCGGGTGGATCAACTGACACATATCGCGCACCAGTTCCATAAGACTCTGCAAAGCTGGACAAGTGAAGAGCTTGTAAAACAAGATGCCTTCACCAGAACAAACTGTGCAGATCCTCTTAACCCGCCGGTCGCTATGTGACAACTGATTAGGATGCATAAGACTGTGATGTAGCAACTTGAATGCTACATCAGCATCTTTGTAACTAGAAGGATAACTGTAGACTACTCTGCAAGTTATCCCTCCCATCACGCCCATATTCACCCCGAGGTGTGTTCGCCATCTGTTGTATCCTGTGTACTCCGGAGGTCTTATTGACATAAGCACGTCACGGAGCACACGTGTTGTAAGTGTGCTGAAAGGTGTGTGAGGCGGTCTGTCCAGAACGAAAGCATCTTCCAACTTAGTGCCAGGGTCACTGGTCCCAAGTTGGCGAAATCTCTCCCGCGCAAAAGCCGCCAGGTCGTGTAGTTGTGGAGTGTTCGTGTTTATTCGACAGTTTCCAGAGATATCAATAATATCTCCGAGAACTGTCAGTGTATGCATGTCAGCTTCAAAACCTCGAGCATTACTGAACACTGAATCTATTAATTCAGGATTAAACCTGATTGGAATCGACGCGAATTGCGTGTACCGCAGAGCATTCCACTTGAGGTGAAATGCTGGCCTGATTCTGCCCCAGGTCTGAATCGTTGAGATTAGATCCTGTGGCCAGTCACGAGGATAGGGTGGTCGAACAGAGAGCAGGTAGTAATACTCCCCTATGCCGATCCCTCCCAGTACATTCACCCACAGTTGAGAAATTAAGGTGTCTCTCTGGCAAAACACTCGTTGGAATGCACGCACTTGGAGACACCTTGATTTCACAACCAAGTTAGTGAGACCTAATCCACCTATCTTGACTGGCAGACAGAGCGTGCTTTCAGCAACCCATCGTCTTCCGCACCAAAAGGCGTCTATCGCTTTTGCTTGAAGAAGACCTACGAAGCCTTCATAAAACGTCTCAGACTTTAACAGATGAACGATGGACGAGGTAATCAAATAGTTTATCACGACTGACCTTCCCATTAGGGATAGTGGAAACAGTCGACTACGCCATGAGTTAACAGCTCTAGAGAGTTTCTCAAGAGCGATGCGGCTATTATTTGATTTACTCTCGCGTCCGATATACACACCTAAATACTTCAGGCAAGTATTAGTCCATTGGATGTTCAGTGGAGTATCTGTACGATCTCTCCACCTTCCACACCACAAGCCTTGACTCTTGCTAAGGTTGATTTTAGCGCCCGCTATACGTTCGTACTGTTCGAAAACACCACGAGCGACCGGAAAAGCTTCATCTCTTGTCACGAAAATAGAAAGGTCATCCGCATATGCCAACATAAGAGGCCTCACATTGGTATATGGTAGATGCACTGAATATTGTCCGAGCATTCGACGAAGATTCACCAGTAGCGGCTCCAACGAAAGATCATAAAGCATACCTGACAATGGACAGCCCTGTCTGATACCTCGATGAAACGAGATAGGAGCCAGAACCTGTCCTTGATGCTTAATCAAAATCGCTGAATCTCTATACAGTTTCCCGATGATATCGAGCCACCTGGGCGGGAACCCAAATGCCTCGAGAGCAGTCAGGAGATACTCGTGAGAGACGCTATCAAAAGCCTTTTGCTGGTCAAGAGAAATCATGGCCATTTGTGTACCTGTCTGTTCATGGTAGGCAAACAAATGTTTGGCTACCGCGATGTTGTCGTAGATACTACGACCAGGAACACAATAGGACTGTTCCGGGTGTATTACCGAAGCAATCACTGAGCGGAGTATCGCCCCTAATGCTTTGCAGACGATTTTGTAGTCCACATTGCATAGGGTTACTGGCCTCCAGTTCCCCATCCTCTGCAAATCTCCTTTCTTTGGAATCAATCGCACAACAGACCTCCTCCAACTAGAAGGAAAGTCTGAATATGTCTCAACCGCCGAATTGGAGACTTCCAAAAGGTCAGGAATTAATAAATCCCTGAAACGTATGAAGAATTCTGGAGTTAAGCCGTCATAATCAGGTGAAGTGTGTCGCCTTAGATCCTTTGTCGCAGCGATCATATCCTCCAATGAGATTACTGTATCCAGGATCTCCTGTCTTCAGAGAAAGTGGGAATATTCTCAAGAAATTCATGAGTGGTCGAGGATGTTGTCGACGTCGATTCAGAGTAGTGACTACTGTGTAAAGCGTAAAAGAATCAGAAAAGATAGCAAGTCTTGGTAGGCGTGAATTTGACATCTATGTAAATTATTATTAAAAAACGTGATTAGATATGTTCAGTTTGTTTTTGTCTAGAATTGTTTTTCTTACGAATTTGTTCAGGATTGTATAATTTGAGATTATTAAAAGACTACGAAGGAATTAACAGTACTTAACAGTTCAGAAGTGAGATCTGCCCACGTATACGCGAATCACGAAATTCATTTCAGCAGTTTCACCATTATTTCCTACGCAACGAAAAGGAAAAACGAGGAAGAATTATACTTGGACAGTCAAAGGAAAAGAAAGTCAAACCAAAACCACAGGACGTATTAATATTTCACTGAACGGTAGTAAGGAAAAAGGATAAAGTGAAATAATAAAATGATTCACGACGAAGAATTGAAAACGTTAACAGTGGAGCAATTACGGTCAAAATTGAAGGAACAGGGTTTAAAGTCAAGCGGACGTAAATCGGTTTTGATAGCCAGACTGTTAGAAACTGAGACAAACGGCCATAGCACTATTCACGAGCTGACTGCAGACAACGATAATCTCTCATTTGGGGAAAAGGAAGCCGAAACGTCAATAGAACGCAGATTACTCAAAAAGGAACGTGAGCTTATAGTTAAGGAAACTGAGCTTTTAAAAAAAGAGCGAAGATTACGTGAATATAATCCTCAACCCAGGGAACATTCAGAGGAGCAAACATATTTTACTCCTAGAGATGTAGCTGACGTAGTGCCTAAATTTGATCCTGACAATTCACTGACGGCAGAAAAATGGGTAGCAAAAGTAAATGTGTTGATTCAAATATACAAATGGGATGGAAAATTAGTCCTCTTTGCTGCTACAAGCAATCTTCTGGGGAAGGCTAAAGATTGGAACGACAATATGTTAGAGCCTATGAATACATGGGAAGAGTTCTCTAACGTCTTGATCAAAAGGTTTTCTCCTGATGAAAATGAGGCTGATATTCATATTACATTAATGAATAAGAAACGGCAATCAAACGAAAAGCTGAACGAATACATAAGTTCAATGCATACGATAGGTATGAGAGGTAAGGTGCCTGAAAGGGCCATCGTGAAATACATTGTTATGGGAATGAGGGAAGACGATTTGTTTTCATCCATACAGGCCAGAAGAATAGAGACCATTGCAGAATTACGCGATATAGTGGATTGGTACACGAGCATTTCCAATGAAAAACCTAAGAAGGAAAAACCCAAATACGAATTTAAACGTGAACACGTAGAAGAAAGAGCACAGATTAAATGTTTTAATTGTAACAAAATAGGACATATTTCAAAAAATTGCAAACTGCGTCAGAAACGCGAACGATGTTCCAAGTGCGAACGATTTATATTTAAGAACGAAAACCATGAATGTGGAAAAACTTTCAAGATCAGAATGGCGACGAACGAGCCGGCTGATGAATATCGAAAGTTAATAAAATTAAATGGGCTAGAAACAGTTTCTTTGATTGACTGTGGTAGCCAGTGTGGCTTGATTTGCGAAAGCGAATCAAAGAAAGTGCTTGGGAAACGAGAACGGATTCGTACAAGAATAAGTGGACTTTTTGGAGAGGGAGTTATGGCATACGATAAACTGTTGGCTAACCTAGAAATTGATAATTGTACTAATCTCCCTGCAGAATTTTACGTTGTGGCAGATAAATGGTTACCAACGCCTGTGTTGATAGGTAGAAATATCTTAGACCAACCAGGGATTAAAATGACAAAAGAAAACGGTAAGCTATTGATTGAAAATCAACACGAAGGAAAGACAAATTCATTTTGTAAGCAACAAAACCTAACTGACTCGGAAATCAATTGCGGTGACTTGAGTAAACAGGAAAAATCTGATTTGCTTATTTTGATGAATAATTTTGCGTCTCAATTTGCAATGGACGAGAGCCAACTTGGAGTGACTAATCTAATTAAAATGCAAATAAATTTATCGACGAAAGTACCAATAAATCAGCGACCATTTCGAATCCCATATGCGAAAATGGAACGAGTAAATGAAATAATTGGCAAGCTACTTAAGAACGGAATTATCACCGAATCCTCGTCCGATTATGCTAGTCCAATCTTATTGGTAGCGAAAAAGAATGGACAAGATCGATTGTGTGTTGATTATAGACGCTTAAACAGCATCACGGAAAAAGAGATTTATCCAACGCCGAACATTGAAGAACAACTGCAACGAATTGGAAAATTTAAATATTTCACGACACTTGACATGAACAGCGGGTATTATCAAGTACCAATTGCGGAGTCCAGCAGAAGAATTACAGCATTTATTACTCCATCAAAACTATATGAATTTACCAGAATGCCGTTTGGGTTGACTAATGCCCCTGCGGTATTTCAACGATTGATGGGCAAAGTTTTTCGAGATTTTCCTAACGATGACATCTTTATTTATATGGACGATATCGTAGTTCCAAGTTATACAAAAGATGAAGGAATTACTAAATTACACCGAGTACTGACAGCTATTAAAGCTGCCAATCTTACTCTAAATTTGAAAAAGTGTGAGTTTCTGAAAGAAGACATAGAATACTTAGGTCACAAAATTACGGCACAAGGTCTCCAACCAGGCGATATCAAAACGAGAGCAATATTTAACTTCAAACGACCAGGAAATGTTACTGAAGTATGACAATTTCTAGGCCTGAGTAGCTACTTTCGTAAATTTATACAGGGATTTGCTACACTTGCCCAACCACTGAATAAGTTATTGCGGTAAAATGTGCCTTTTCAATGGGAAGGCGCGCAAGAAGACGCTTTCATATCGCTCAAGAAATCTCTAACCAACGAACCAGTGTTAGCGGCATATTCTGTGAATAAACGTCACGAAGTTCATACAGACGCTAGTGCCGACGGACTTGCTGGAACACTAATGCAAGAAGAAGATGAGTCTATGAAGGCCGTCGCTTACTTCAGCCGAGCAACCAACGATACAGAAAGAAAATTTCACAGCTATGAGCTGGAGGCATTGGCCGTGGTTGAATCTTTAGAGAGATTCAAGTATTACTTACTTGAAAAAGTCTTCACTGTAGTTACTGATTGTGCTGCACTGAAAACTGCTTTGCAGAAACGAGAGTTAATTCCACGAATAGCCGGATGGTGGCTCCGTTTACAAGAATACTCCTTTATAGTTGAGCCTCGAAGTGGAAGTAAGATGGTACATGTAGATGCCCTCAGTCGTCAACCAGACGAAGAATCGAGCGAACCGGAGACGGCATCTTTAAGAGTGATGAAAACCGAAATAAGCGCAGACGATTGGTTACTTACGATGCAGATGCAAGACGACGCATTCCAAGACGTTATTAAACAACTCACGGGGAAGAAGAAAACGGAATCGCAAACAAAGAAAGATTATATTTTGAAGAATGGGCGACTTTTCCGCGTAACAAAAGATGGTCTCCGATGGGCAGTACCCCAAGCCGTTAGGTGGAAAGTAGTTGAATGTTGCCATGATAACGCTAATCATCAAGGCCTAGATAATACTATAAGACGAATTAAACAACATTATTGGTTCGCACGAATGAAGAGGTACGTACAAAAATATTTAAAATCATGCGTGGAGTGCTGTTACAATAAACGTGCAGGAGGAAAGCAAGAAGGGGAATTACATGTCGATACAATTGAGCCGATCCCATTTAATACGATTCACGTTGATCACTTGGGTCCGTTTCCTCGTAGTAGCCAAGGAAATATACATATCTTGGGAATCTGCGACCCTTTCACGAAATTTGTAATTCTTAGACCAGTCAAATCTACTGCGACTGCTCCCGTAATAATGGTGCTTGACGAGTTGAGTGGATATTTTGGAATTCCAAGACGAATTATTTCCAATCAAGGTACGGCGTTTACATCCAAGGTATTTGCGGATTATTGTAAGGAAAATTGTATTCAACATATCAAGAATACCGTACGAACTCCAAGAGCTAACGGACAAATAGAGCGAGTGAATCGAACCGTACTTTCAGCCCTAAGGACAATGACTGAAAACGAGAGGAAATGGGACCAGAAACTACGAAATATACAGTGGACAATAAATACCACGAAGAATCAAACTACACAACGAAGTCCTCATGAACTTGTCTTTGATTACAGTCCCAGAGATATTTTGAAGAATCGTCTAACACGAACTTATAGTAGTTGAAAATGAGCCTGGTGCTACTGGAGAATCGAGAAAACTGGAAAAACGTTATAAGGGACCTTATATAGTTGGCCGAGTATTGGAAAAAGACCGATACCTAGTAGAAGACATCCCAGATGCGCAGAGAAAGCAGAAACGTTATTTAGCTGTATATTCCTCCGACAAGATGAAAAGATGGTGCGATTTACCAGACGAGGACAACAAGGACGAAGACAACGCATACGACAAGGCGGACGAAAAAGATGACCTCTTGCAGTACGCCGAGGACGGCACACTATCCAAGGATGGCCAAGTGTAAAGCGTAAAAGAATCAGAAAAGATAGCAAGTCTTGGTAGGCGTGAATTTGACATCTATGTAAATTATTATTGTACTGTTCGTTAATAGAACGTACACGCAAATTTGATTAAGTGACTGAAATGAATGCACTGGTAAATTTGGATCAAGATCAGTGGTCTATTTCTTAACAACGAATCAACACTATTCACTTTATTTTAACTTTCAAGTAAATTCTGCACTTATTTTTTAAGACTGCCCACTAATTAACATCAGATTATGTATCAAGTTTTCAGGTCAACGATTCAAACGTTTAGGGAAACACACTTACAGGATTGTTTATAATAAATATATAAATAGATATTCAATATAGGGTTAATATAGAGCAAAGTTAAAATAACTTAACTTCGAAACACTGGCACACTTACTTAGCTTAAATAACTTGAGCAATCGTATTAAGACAGGATTATATAAACTGTTGGGTCAGAGATCAACACACACTAGAAAACACACTAATTGACACCGATTAATGACATACGATTTTCAGAAATAGATATGTTGAGACAAAAGTCTATACATAAGTTTGGGTCTGAGAGTTTTGTATCACACTGAAAACACTTAGCACCAAGTTGTAATATAAGATCGTCAAAAAATGTAATAAAAATATATGTGTAAAATAGATGTGCACACGAGATGTATAATATAGATATATATAAGTTAAAATATAGTCAAATAGATATATGAATAAGTATTAAAATGTTACAAGTGACTAGTACTCACCGATCTCCACCTTGGCACTTGAGGAAATTGGCTTTAAGCTAATGTTAAGACCCTTTGTTCTAATATTTTGTTAGAACAATTCTTTATTTCCGTCGAGACCAGAAATAAAGTGTTAATGTTAGTAAGATTATCTTAACTTCAGTCGAGACCCGAAGCAAGATTCTTTCTTTCCGTCGAGACCAGAAATAAAGTGGTTTGTTAGTAAAAGATTATCTCAGTCGAGACCCGAGATAATATTCTTTAAGCCAGTCGAGACCCGACTTAAAGTGAATGTTAGTAATTATCTTAACTTCAGTCGAGACCCGAAGCAAGATTCTTTATTTCCGTCGAGACCAGAAATAAAGTGTTTGGTTAGTAAAAGATTATCTCAGTCGAGACCCGAGATAATATTCTTTAAGTCAGTCGAGACCCGACTTAAAGTGAGTGCTAGTAAATATCTTAACTTCAGTCGAGACCCGAAGCAAGATTCTTTATTTCCGTCGAGACCAGAAATAAAGTGTTTGGTTAGTAAAGGATTATCTCAGTCGAGACCCGAGATAATATTCTTTAAGTCAGTCGAGACCCGACTTAAAGTGAGTGTTAGTAAATATCTTAACTTCAGTCGAGACCCGAAGCAAGATTCTTTATTTCCGTCGAGACTAGAAATAAAGTGTTTGGTTAGTAAAAGATTATCTCAGTCGAGACCCGAGATAATATTCTTTAAGTCAGTCGAGACCCGAGTTAAAGTGAATGTTAGTAAATATCTTAACTTCAGTCGAGACCCGAAGCAAGATTCTTTATTTCCGTCGAGACCAGAAATAAAGTGTTTTGTTAGTAAAGGATTATCTCAGTCGAGACCCGAGATAATATTCTTTAAGTCAGTCGAGACCCGACTTAAAGTGAGTGTTAGTAAATATCTTAACTTCAGTCGAGACCCGAAGCAAGATTCTTTATTTCCGTCGAGACCAGAAATAAAGTGTTTTGTTAAAAATTATATATCAGTCGATACCCGTTATAAATGTTAGTCCTAACTAGCCAACTTACCCCAAGCGATGCCAAGTACAAAAAGAGATCGAGATCAGTCAGCTTGTCGTTTATATAGCCCTTGCTTGCACACGACACCACTGATAGAGTAGCAGCAGCGCATGATTACACGAATTGGCAGTGCAGCTGTGATCTTACGGTACTGGCGATAAAATTTGCCTAGCAACAAACAAAAATGCATAGCAACAAGAAATTTAGAGCTGCACATGTTGCTGTGTTAAATTAAATTATATTTGCAAAAAAAATTGTTTTTTTTTTTCTATCACGTAGAGAAGAAATTCCCGTTGGATATTACTTGCAAGGATGATAGAGTTACAAATTGATCGGCTTGATCTGATTATATTTGTGCCATGCATTGTTGCTACCTGACAACACATGCTTTTATTAGATGTTTTACCTATGTTTAGGAAAATTGTAATTAGATTGAATTTATTTGATTTTCAGAATTCAATTTCAGCATGGTATTGTTGTAATATGTTCCCTTTTCAGGAATTGTTTTTTATTACGCATTTATACATATGACCATGATTTTAATTTAACGTGCTCAATGAGGCTATACTTTTATATTGCATTTGTGCAATATGTTATATAGATGATAAATACCTGTGTTTAGTCCACCTATATTGCTCAATGTTTTCCCCAATGCCAAAACACCGATTCCTCGTCCAGCCTAAAACAAATAAAAACAAAACACAAAGTATTTAAATCTTAAAAATATTATAAACAAGAATACTTATCTAAAATCTAGGCAATTCCTCTCTTTAGTCCAGCAGCGTTCCAGTATTTCCCCAATCAAGACTATTATCTAAAAAAAGTAATACAAATAGTTTATTAATTTGAACATTAACATGTAAAAACATTATAAACTCACCTTAAACATACATTCCTCCTACATTTGTTGATGACAGCAATTGACATTACGTCAATCAACTGTATGAGGTACGTTCAGACATCGCAGCAATCGTTGCTAGGGCAACACCGAAAGGCGACATCTCATAACTGGATGCGGCGTCTATATATAGCCGACGAGCCGCAGCAGAAAATCATTCTTGGTCCAGAGCTCATCTGGTTTAGAGATTAATCTAAATACAAGAATATTCCCAACCTCATTATAGAAGATTAATTCTATATTTCAGAGAATAATCTGAAAATCCTATCATTTCCAAAAAATCCATCCCACACCTAGGCAGAAGTTTAATTCTGCGCAGAGATTAATCTGCAATATTCCTTCCTACACCTAAGCAGAAGTTTAATTCTGCGCAGAGATTAATCTGCAATACTCCTTCCTACACCTAAGCAGAAGATTAATTCTGCGCAGAGAATAATCTGCAAACATCTCCTGCTCACATTTACGCAGAAGAATAATTCTGCTGCAGAGAATAATCTGCTACATCTCCTGCTCATATTTACGCAGAAGAATAATTCTGCTGCAGAGAATAATCTGCTACATCTCCTGCTCATATTTACAGAAGAATAATTCTGCTGCAGAGATTAATCTGCTCTTCTTCTTCTTAGTAGTAGCATATTGCTACACTCCTGCGCACGTTCAAAATACTGTCAGAGACTAATCTGACTAAGTCAACAATTATAACACTTTACTTCCTTCTGCCCTCACGTACGAGCAGAGGTATTTTACTTCCTTGTGCCCTCACGCACCAACGAAGTCAGTCGTCGATAAACATATATATTGAAATTTATTTTGATGACAGTTGCTCAAATCTTCTTCTTTCTTCTTTTTCAGAAGTAACAACGAGCGAGAAAGCGCATCAACATTGATTTTTTTTTTTTTTTTTGAATTTGAAAAGACTGAGTTGTCAATTAAAAACCGGCACTCCCTCCCACGAACGAGACTAGCTTTCACATTGGTCCTTCAAGTCCGGATAACTCAGTCAGTCAAATATAAAATTGAAATATTGCTTAATATCACATAATTCAAGCTTCTCGATTAGAAATGCCGAAAAATGGCGAATCCATTTCATATGACGTTGGTGACGAAACCATTGACTCTGTGTCAGAGTTGGTACAGTCCCAAAAAGAAGTCAAAGATTTAATGGAAGAATTATTTAAAAGGCACCAAAGAGAAGGAAAAAAGAAAACTGTCAAATCGACAGAAAAACGCCTACAAACGTTCACCGAGTATTGGAAAGAATTCCAAACTCGACATAGGTCTATACAAAGGAGAGTGACAACACAAGATCTCCAACTAGAATATTTCACCAAAGAAATATTTAGCGAAGTACAGGAATATTACATTGAAAAAGCAGCAAGCATGGAAGAAGACATAGACAGATTAACACCAACACCATCTGTCAGCAATCCACCTTACACACAGACAAATTCTGCTAGCACAATGTCATGCAATAGCGAAAGACTTCCTAGAATCAAGCTGCAGACATTCAATGGTGAATATTCTACATGGATCTCATTTCATGATTTATTTAACTCAGTAATACACAACAACAATAATTTAAGAGACGTTGACAAATTGTATTTCTTAAAAACAAATCTAGTAGGAGAAGCTGAAAAATTGCTCAGGCATTATGAAATATGCGACGCAAACTATAAACCAGCTTGGCAACTCCTCAAGGAACGCTATTCAAATAAGCGAATTCTAGTCAACGTGCAATTAAAAAAATTATTGTCTCTCCCAACCACAAATCATGATACTGCCGAAAGTATTAAAAAGCTACTAGACAATATACAGAGGCGCTATTAGCGTTACAAAATTTAGGTGTAGAAACAAACAATTGGGATCCTATAATTATATACTTGACTGTACAAAAGTTACACCCAGACACACACCAGTTATGGGAACAGAGCCTTCACAATAGCACAGAATTACCCAAATTAAAAATATTAACTAAATTCCTAGAGGCTCGCTTCAGAACCTTGGAAATGATAGGAAATAGAAATACATCTTCGAACATGACACAGAGAAAACCATTCTCACCAAAACCAACTTATGGATTCTTGAATAGAAGCCAAAGTTCAACACAAAAGCACCCACTTACAATAAAGTCCTCTTGCAGCCATTGCAAGGGTGACCATATCATATTTCATTGTCAAACATTTAGAAATATGAACACCCGACAACGACATGAAGTTGTCACAAATAAGCATTTATGCAAAAATTGCTTATCTCCCAACCACCTAACCTTAAATTGCACAAGCAATAAAAGGTGTTACCATTGTAACAAAAGTCACAACACATTGCTCCACTATGAGCAAAATGATTCGGTGACAGAATTACCTAATCAATCCACCCAAAATTCTAGTATGGAAATTGAACCAAGCACACCCTTAGCTTGTAGAAATGACGAACAACAAGTTCAAAATTTTCTAACCGCCAATATGAAAAGAGCTCTCCTCTCTACAGCTCTGATAAATGTCACCTCACCATCCGGAATCACAATGAAATTCCGAGCATTAATAGACTCTGGATCTCAAGTGTCTATTATGACCGAAAAGGCCTGTAAACTCTTACAGCTTAAAAGTTCTCCAACCACCCAAGAATTAATTGGACTTGGTTCAACTCCAACCAATACAGCTGTACAGCAAACCACAGTCACAATTAATTCTCTACAAAACAATTTTAAAATAGCGAGCAACATGCTCATAATCCGAAAAATCACCGATCTGCTTCCAACACAGACAATCGAAGTGTCAAATTGGAAACACATAAACAATCTCCCGCTTGCAGATCCTACGTTCTCAGTTCCAGGAGAAATCGATGTTCTTCTCGGAGCAAACATCTATGCCGCCATCATTAAAAATGGAATTAGAAGAGGATCTAGCAATACACCTACTGCCCAAAACACCGAACTGGGCTGGATTCTGGTCGGAGGAGTACCAGAAGTAAAAAGCACGACGACGACTGTGCTATCCACCTATACTACGAAAAACCCCAAGTCGGATAAGAAACTAAAGAGAGTTCGGGAATATTCCACCACGCCAATGTGTTCACTAAAACATCAAGTTCATACAAGAAAACTCCTACCCCCCGCAAAATATGGATATGTGTCCACCAAGAATCATAATACACCTCTACACCACATTGCTCAGAGAAAAAACTGAAGAAATACACCAACTGAAGCAAAGAAGCACTATACGTTAACAACTCTTTCCACTATCAACACAAAATGGAAAAATGAAACAAGAGTGTCGCCGTCTCGTTCAGTGTCAGCAACTTTACAACATAATAAAATAAAAACTGAACTAGATCACAGAGAAACTAAGCCTCTCACCAATAGATGGCATCACGATCATCCAAAAACTATCTCTCATTCTGCATCAGTAATGGAAGAGAATAGTATTCCCCCAGTAATACGAACTGAAGCAAAATACTTCAGAACTCTTTCCTCCTCATTCTATAATAGAAATAAATTAAATATTCTCACCAGTCCATTCTAAAAAAAAACATATTGTCCTCTCCCCTTCACCAACTCATCTCAGGACAATCATCGATTATCCCCACCAAAATCTAGTACTCTCTGGCAGTACAAAACTAAAAAAACACCCGTTACGTTTGAATATAAACGATTCCAAAACCCGCCAAAAATCACTTCAGTTGTGAACGTTGACAAGTGCGCGCAGTGGTTTTTGAGTTCATTTTTATTTTTTATTATTATTTTTATTTTTTTATTTTTTATTATTATTTCTATTATGGAGGAACTATTAGAAATTTTTAATTCAGAGTCTTTAGACTCAGTGGATGTAGGCCTCGCACCTACACCTCCGGAGCTATTGGCACCTCATAAGCCAATCAGGGCTATCAGCCCACTGCCTCCAACTCCTAAAAAAGCACGCAGACCCCGATCAGCAATCGTGCGACCACCAGCTGCCGTACATTCCTCGCCTATTAAGCGAAAGACACGACCAT
This sequence comes from Dioctria rufipes, assembly GCA_963924295.1. Classification (NCBI taxonomy): domain Eukaryota; kingdom Metazoa; phylum Arthropoda; class Insecta; order Diptera; family Asilidae; genus Dioctria; species Dioctria rufipes. Next base: position 52,887 of record CAWUPM010001118.1, on the reverse strand, counting down.
TTGAGACAAGGCCAGCATCACCAAAAGTCAAAAGGCTGCAAAGGGAGCCTAAGGAAGGTGGTCACTTCAACTTTAAACAGAGACCCAAAGAACCCCGTCCTGAAATTCGGGTACCAACTCGGCCAAGGCTGCCTACAGCAGCACGCTCTACGCCATTAAGCATGCCAGAATTAGATGCTGAAACTGGCAGCAAACCAAAAGCCAAGGCTTGCCTCAAGTGGCCAAGGAAATATAGCCCAGTAGTACAAGTCCCGCAGCCACAACGAACATCGACAGTATTACCAAGTCTATCAGGAGATCTTGATGAAGTAACGACTACTACAAACAATTCAAACGATAACTAGGCTCCTGCTGCATCACTTCAATCGCTCATGGATATTCCAATTACCCCCTGGAAGGAACTCCAAAGTTTTTCAGCAACTAATGAGGAACCAGCTGATCATTTTACTCTGAAAAAAGGAACAACAAAGAACGCCGTAATACCACCACTACCACCACAGGAAAAGGCCACAGAACCATCAATACATTCTGTACAGCCCAGGAATAACTCTACAACAATTAGTGCTGAATCATCCAGTTTAAAGCCAGGAATCCCTGGAGATTTAATAAATAAAATCTACGCGACTCCTATCATCACTCAGCTTCTACAAGATACTAATACTCCGTGGGACAAAATAAGAGAGGCATAACCCTTCTTCAAATGGTGTCTTCCTGGAGGAGTAACAATGAAGATGAGTAAGAAAGGAAACAGATTCCACATCTTTTACCAAACAAATGTAAGTTTATTTAAACACAAACAAAATTTTACAATTTGTCTTGAGGCGGGAGGATGTTTAGTCCACCTATATTGCTCAATGTTTTCCCCAATGCCAAAACACCGATTCCTCGTCCAGCCTAAAACAAATAAAAACAAAACACAAAGTATTTAAATCTTAAAAATATTATAAACAAGAATACTTATCTAAAATCTAGGCAATTCCTCTCTTTAGTCCAGCAGCGTTCCAGTATTTCCCCAATCAAGACTATTATCTAAAAAAAATAATACAAATAGTTTATTAATTTTAACATTAACATGTAAAAACATTATAAACTCACCTTAAACATACATTCCTCCTACATTTGTTGATGACAGCAATTGACATTACGTCAATCAGCTGTATGAGGTACGTTCAGACATCGCATCAATCGTTGCTAGGGCAACACCGAAAGGCGACATCTCATAACTGGATGCGGCGGCTATATAAAGCCGACGAGCCGCAGCAGAAAATCATTCTTGGTCCAGAGCTCATCTGGTTTAGAGATTGATCTAAATACAAGAATATTCCCAACCTCATTATAGAAGATTAATTCTATATTTCAGAGAATAATCTGAAACTCCTATCATTTCCAAAAAATCCATCCCACACCTAGGCAGAAGTTTAATTCTGCGCAGAGATTAATCTGCAATATTCCTTCCTACACCTAAGCAGAAGTTTAATTCTGCGCAGAGATTAATCTGCAATACTCCTTCCTACACCTAAGCAGAAGATTAATTCTGCGCAGAGAATAATCTGCAAACATCTCCTGCTCACATTTACTCAGAAGAATAATTCTGCTGCAGAGAATAATCTGCTACATCTCCTGCTCATATTTACGCAGAAGAATAATTCTGCTGCAGAGAATAATCTGCTACATCTCCTGCTCATATTTACAGAAGAATAATTCTGCTGCAGAGATTAATCTGCTCTTCTTCTTCTTAGTAGTAGCATATTGCTACACTCCTGCGCACGTTCAAAATACTGTCAGAGACTAATCTGACTAAGTCAACAATTATAACACTTTACTTCCTTCTGCCCTCACGTACGAGCAGAGGTATTTTACTTCCTTGTGCCCTCACGCACCAACGAAGTCAGTCGTCGATAAACATATATATTGAAATTTATTTTGATGACAGTTGCTCAAATCTTCTTCTTTCTTCTTTTTCAGAAGTAACAACGAGCGAGAAAGCGCATCAACATTGATTTTTTTTTTTTGAATTTGAAAAGACTGAGTTGTCAATTAAAAACCGGCACTCCCTCCCACGAACGAGACTAGCTTTCACATTGGTCCTTCAAGTCCGGATAACTCAGTCAGTCAAATATAAAATTGAAATATTGCTTAATATCACATAATTCAAGCTTCTCGATTAGAAATGCCGAAAAATGGCGAATCCATTTCATATGACGTTGGTGACGAAACCATTGACTCTGTGTCAGAGTTGGTACAGTCCCAAAAAGAAGTCAAAGATTTAATGGAAGAATTATTTAAAAGGTACCAAAGAGAAGGAAAAAAGAAAACTGTCAAATCGACAGAAAAACGCCTACAAACGTTCACCGAGTATTGGAAAGAATTCCAAACTCGACATAGGTCTATACAAAGGAGAGTGACAACACAAGATCTCCAACTAGAATATTTCACCAAAGAAATATTTAGCGAAGTACAGGAATATTACATTGAAAAAGCAGCAAGCATGGAAGAAGACATAGACAGATTAACACCAACACCATCTGTCAGCAATCCACCTTACACACAGACAAATTCTGCTAGCACAATGTCATGCAATAGCGAAAGACTTCCTAGAATCAAGCTGCAGACATTCAATGGTGAATATTCTACATGGATCTCATTTCATGATTTATTTAACTCAGTAATACACAACAACAATAATTTAAGAGACAAATTGACAAATTGTATTTCTTAAAAACAAATCTAGTAGGAGAAGCTGAAAAATTGCTCAGGCATTATGAAATATGCGACGCAAACTATAAACCAGCTTGGCAACTCCTCAAGGAACGCTATTCAAATAAGCGAATTCTAGTCAACGTGCAATTAAAAAAATTATTGTCTCTCCCAACCACAAATCATGATACTGCCGAAAGTATTAAAAAGCTACTAGACAATATAACAGAGGCGCTATTAGCGTTACAAAATTTAGGTGTAGAAACAAACAATTGGGATCCTATAATTATATACTTGACTGTACAAAAGTTACACCCAGACACACACCAGTTATGGGAACAGAGCCTTCACAATAGCACAGAATTACCCAAATTAAAAATATTAACTAAATTCCTAGAGGCTCGCTTCAGAACCTTGGAAATGATAGGAAATAGAAATACATCTTCGAACATGACACAGAGAAAACCATTCTCACCAAAACCAACTTATGGATTCTTGAATAGAAGCCAAAGTTCAACACAAAAGCACCCACTTACAATAAAGTCCTCTTGCAGCCATTGCAAGGGTGACCATATCATATTTCATTGTCAAACATTTAGAAATATGAACACCCGACAACGACATCAAGTTGTCACAAATAAGCATTTATGCAAAAATTGCTTATCTCCCAACCACCTAACCTTAAATTGCACAAGCAATAAAAGGTGTTACCATTGTAACAAAAGTCACAACACATTGCTCCACTATGAGCAAAATGATTCGGTGACAGAATTACCTAATCAATCCACCCAAAATTCTAGTATGGAAATTGAACCAAGCACACCCTTAGCTTGTAGAAATGACGAACAACAAGTTCAAAATTTTCTAACCGCCAATATGAAAAGAGCTCTCCTCTCTACAGCTCTGATAAATGTCACCTCACCATCCGGAATCACAATGAAATTCCGATCATTAATAGACTCTGGATCTCAAGTGTCTATTATGACCGAAAAGGCCTGTAAACTCTTACAGCTTAAAAGTTCTCCAACCACCCAAGAATTAATTGGACTTGGTTCAACTCCAACCAATACAGCTGTACAGCAAACCACAGTCACAATTAATTCTCTACAAAACAATTTTAAAATAGCGAGCAACATGCTCATAATCCGAAAAATCACCGATCTGCTTCCAACACAGACAATCGAAGTGTCAAATTGGAAACACATAAACAATCTCCCGCTTGCAGATCCTACGTTCTCAGTTCCAGGAGAAATCGATGTTCTTCTCGGAGCAAACATCTATGCCACCATCATTAAAAATGGAATTAGAAGAGGATCTAGCAATACACCTACTGCCCAAAACACCGAACTGGGCTGGATTCTGGTCGGAGGAGTACCAGAAGTAAAAAGCACGACGACGACTGTGCTATCCACCTATACTACGACAAACCCCAAGTCGGATAAGAAACTAAAGAGAGTTCGGGAATATTCCACCACGCCAATGTGTTCACTAAAACATCAAGTTCATACAAGAAAACTCCTACCCCCCGCAAAATATGGATATGTGTCCACCAAGAATCATAATACACCTCTACACCACATTGCTCAGAGAAAAAACTGGAGAAATACACCAACTGAAGCAAAGAAGCACTATACGTTAACAACTCTTTCCACTATCAACACAAAATGGAAAAATGAAACAAGAGTGTCGCCGTCTCGTTCAGTGTCAGCAACTTTACAACATAATAAAATAAAAACTGAACTAGATCACAGAGAAACTAAGCCTCTCACCAATAGATGGCATCACGATCATCCAAAAACTATCTCTCATTCTGCATCAGTAATGGAAGAGAATAGTATTCCCCCAGTAATACGAACTGAAGCAAAATACTTCAGAACTCTTTCCTCCTCATTCTATAATAGAAATAAATTAAATATTCTCACCAGTCCATTCTAAAAAAAAACATATTGTCCTCTCCCCTTCACCAACTCATCTCAGGACAATCATCGATTAACCCCACCAAAATCTAGTACTCTCTGGCAGTACAAAACTAAAAAAACACCCGTTACGTTTGAATATAAACGATTCCAAAACCCGCCAAAAATCACTTCAGTTGTGAACGTTGACAAGTGCGCGCAGTGGTTTTTGAGTTCATTTTTATTTTTTATTATTATTTTTATTTTTTTATTTTTTATTATTATTTCTATTATGGAGGAACTATTAGAAATTTTTAATTCAGAGTCTTTAGACTCAGTGGATGTAGGCCTCGCACCTACACCTCCGGAGCTATTGGCACCTCATAAGCCAATCAGGGCTATCAGCCCACTGCCTCCAACTCCTAAAAAAGCACGCAGACCCCGATCAGCAATCGTGCGACCACCAGCTGCCGTACATTCCTCGCCTATTAAGCGAAAGACACGACCATTTGAGACAAGGCCAGCATCACCAAAAGTCAAAAGGCTGCAAAGGGAGCCTAAGGAAGGTGGTCACTTCAACTTTAAACAGAGACCCAAAGAACCCCGTCCTGAAATTCGGGTACCAACTCGGCCAAGGCTGCCTACAGCAGCACGCTCTACGCCATTAAGCATGCCAGAATTAGATGCTGAAACTGGCAGCAAACCAAAAGCCAAGGCTTGCCTCAAGTGGCCAAGGAAATATAGCCCAGTAGTACAAGTCCCGCAGCCACAACGAACATCGACAGTATTACCAAGTCTATCAGGAGATCTTGATGAAGTAACGACTACTACAAACAATTCAAACGATAACTAGGCTCCTGCTGCATCACTTCAATCGCTCATGGATATTCCAATTACCCCCTGGAAGGAACTCCAAAGTTTTTCAGCAACTAATGAGGAACCAGCTGATCATTTTACTCTGAAAAAAGGAACAACAAAGAACGCCGTAATACCACCACTACCACCACAGGAAAAGGCCACAGAACCATCAATACATTCTGTACAGCCCAGGAATAACCCTACAACAATTAGTGCTGAATCATCCAGTTTAAAGCCAGGAATCCCTGGAGATTTAATAAATAAAATCTACGCGACTCCTATCATCACTCAGCTTCTACAAGATACTAATACTCCGTGGGACAAAATAAGAGAGGCATAACCCTTCTTCAAATGGTGTCTTCCTGGAGGAGTAACAATGAAGATGAGTAAGAAAGGAAACAGATTCCACATCTTTTACCAAACAAATGTAAGTTTATTTAAACACAAACAAAATTTTACAATTTGTCTTGAGGCGGGAGGATGTTTAGTCCACCTATATTGCTCAATGTTTTCCCCAATGCCAAAACACCGATTCCTCGTCCAGCCTAAAACAAATAAAAACAAAACACAAAGTATTTAAATCTTAAAAATATTATAAACAAGAATACTTATCTAAAATCTAGGCAATTCCTCTCTTTAGTCCAGCAGCGTTCCAGTATTTCCCCAATCAAGACTATTATCTAAAAAAAATAATACAAATAGTTTATTAATTTTAACATTAACATGTAAAAACATTATAAACTCACCTTAGACATACATTCCTCCTACATTTGTTGATGACAGCAATTGACATTACGTCAATTAGCTGTATGAGGTACGTTCAGACATCGCATCAATCGTTGCTAGGGCAACACCGAAAGGCGACATCTCATAACTGGATGCGGCGGCTATATAAAGCCGACGAGCCGCAGCAGAAAATCATTCTTGGTCCAGAGCTCATCTGGTTTAGAGATTGATCTAAATACAAGAATATTCCCAACCTCATTATAGAAGATTAATTCTATATTTCAGAGAATAATCTGAAACTCCTATCATTTCCAAAAAATCCATCCCACACCTAGGCAGAAGTTTAATTCTGCGCAGAGATTAATCTGCAATATTCCTTCCTACACCTAAGCAGAAGTTTAATTCTGCGCAGAGATTAATCTGCAATACTCCTTCCTACACCTAAGCAGAAGATTAATTCTGCGCAGAGAATAATCTGCAAACATCTCCTGCTCACATTTACTCAGAAGAATAATTCTGCTGCAGAGAATAATCTGCTACATCTCCTGCTCATATTTACGCAGAAGAATAATTCTGCTGCAGAGAATAATCTGCTACATCTCCTGCTCATATTTACAGAAGAATAATTCTGCTGCAGAGATTAATCTGCTCTTCTTCTTCTTTGTAGTAGCATATTGCTACACTCCTGCGCACGTTCAAAATACTGTCAGAGACTAATCTGACTAAGTCAACAATTATAACATTTTACTTCCTTCTGCCCTCACGTACGAGCAGAGGTATTTTACTTCCTTGTGCCCTCACGCACCAACGAAGTCAGTCGTCGATAAACATATATATTGAAATTTATTTTGATGACAGTTGCTCAAATCTTCTTCTTTCTTCTTTTTCAGAAGTAACAACGAGCGAGAAAGCGCATCAACATTGATTTTTTTTTTTTGAATTTGAAAAGACTGAGTTGTCAATTAAAAACCGGCACTCCCTCCCACGAACGAGACTAGCTTTCACAACCTGGCTTTGTATGGTTGTGTATCTATGTTCTGATTGAGTGATTAAATTAGATTTAATCTTATAAAAATTGTTATGCTTTGTTTTCAGGAATTTTTTCTTTTCAGAAGGTATCTGTTAAGAAAAATATATTCGAAGCGATTTGGTTCGAACAATTATTAAAAATCGTGATTAGATATGTTCAGTTTGTTTTTTGTCTAGAATTGTTTTTCTTACAATTTTGTTCAGGATTGTATAATTTGAGATTATTAAAAGACTACAAAGGAATTAACAGTACTTAACAAATGTAATAGTCTCGAATAAATTCTGATAGCTGTTGTCCGTTGAGGACTTGTCCAGATTCATCAACTATTGATTCGACTTCACAAGAAGCAGTACGTCGTCTAGTTGCCTGAAAGAAGTACTCGGTTGGAGAATCGCCTTCCATCAGCCAGCGTGATTGGCTGCGCAGCACAAACTCCAAGCTGAGCTTGTAAGTTTGTGTTGCCAAGCGTTCCTTTATTCTGTTAAAATAAAGAATCAACTCCGGCTGAGATGGGAGAAGAGCTGCCACCCGAGATACTTCGGCCGACAAGCTAGAAGCTTGATACCCACTTTGATTGAAATTCGTTTCGATACAAGATCGAATTTGGAGCTTTCCAACATCCCACCATTGACTAAGAAGAGCAAAGTCACCTTTCCTCTCTTGCCAATCGTGCCAGAATTCAGTGAATTCATTGATGAACTGCTCGGAATTCAACAAATAGTTGTTGAATATCCAGTATGCAGTTCTTCTTTCAACTAGAGTGCTGGTTGCCACTACAAGAAGGTGGTCGATAACGGAACACACTTCATGAGTGACACCAACGAAATGTTCTAGTATTCCAGGTGAGACCTAAAGTCTATCGATTCTGGAGCCTGCGAGACTTCCATGGATATTTCGCGAGACCCTCGTGTATTATCTAGTCGCAGGATGCATCCAACGATAGATATCCACGAGTCTGAAAACACGGACAAAATTCCTCAGCCGAGTAGCATTGACAGAGTTGAACTCAACTCCGGAATGCCGATCCATTGAGGGATTTAGCGTGCAGTTGAAATCACCTCCGTGGATAGTTTCGCTACTAAAATTCACCAGACAGGATTGAACACTATCAAGAACTTGTCTTGTAATGTCCTGGTCATGAGGAAGGTACACGTTTACTACCTTGATATGTTTGTCTTGAATGACAAACTCCAAGGAAGAAGCGAAGCCTGGGAAGATATCTGTATAGACAGGAGACGATAATGTGAACTTGTTGGATACAATGATTGCCACCCCTGAGCCTCGACAAGGTGCAGGTGTGGCAAACATTGCATAGACAGTGTGTAAATAAGCATAACGCTCAAGTTGTGTATATGTGTCTTGTGTAAAATTCGTCTCCTGTAGAAGCGCGATATCTATACCGAACATTTTGGCATGTTCTATAGTGCTGTGTAACCTTGTATGTGCACTTAAACCCCCGGAGTTGATAGAAGCTATCTTGCACATTCAAAGAGATGAAAAGCTCAAACGATGAATGTGCGACATCTACTGATGAGGAGAATCGGCCAAGCAATGCTCCTGAATCAGCTCTCCCACCCTCCCATGGAGTCGATCTAACCGAGATATACCGTTGTAATTCCCCTTCTTCTTGCACTCCTCTTGTAGGAGTAGAAGTTGAGGAAGTAGCATCTCCGGCCTCCCCAGCTCCTCCTCAAGAATACTCCAGATTTTACCTGAATTCTTCTTGTAGAGGAGCCGGGCAAGAATCTTGGAGATCTTCTCCCTAGGAAGGGTTTCCATACCCTTCGAGACTTCAAATTGGCTACCAGTCGAAGAGGTGCTACCACACGACTCGTAGCCACTGAAGCTCGAGAGACCAGTCTCATCAAAACCGGTCATATCGCAGTCCGAAAGCTGCTCGAGAGACACTTCCGTGTCTCTCACAACAACCTTCGAGCCGCGAGCACCACTATCGTCCTCCTCCGAGTGGGGCCGTTTTGAAGCGACTGGCTTTGCTGGCTCTGGAGGAGGCAGCATCTCGTCCTCCTTTTTCTGCTTACATGGCTAATCGACTCCTCGTCAGAAGTAGCCATGCTTTCACGTGCCGACGTGGCGCCGTTTACAGCCGTAATAGTTTTTGCCTCTAAGACAACTTCAGGCACTTTAGCCACTGTCTGCTCCAAGATAGCAGGCTGAGTGCTGGCAGAAAGTTCCTTCTCCGGAGCCACTACTGTAGCAGCGGTTTCCTTCGAAGGAGCCTTCTGTTCAGCCTTCTTTCCGCTTCTCTTGGGGCAGTCAGCAATAAAATGCCCTACCAATTGGCAAGCATGGCATTTCGCTTCGGTGCCCACGTCTATCCAGTGCCTTGAGCCGGATATGCTCAGGTAAAAGCCTTTTGGAAGCATACATCCCTTATTTAAAGTGATGGACGCTTCCCGGCTGGTACCGAAGATACCCCGCCCGAGACCCTCGTCCCCAATTTTTAAGGGAATGGCACGAACGTTGCCATGAACCTTCCCAAATCTCCCTAAGAAATTTAGGAGGTCTTCATGGCTCGCTCGCATAGGGACCCGTGAAAACATAACCCTTGTGGGCTTTTCCCTGAGTGGGAACAGCACAAGGTGTCTACCATCCACCACGATGCCCTCAAGCATAAGCTTGGTAGCACTCTCGAGGGTCGTGGTGTATACCTCAACCATTCCCCCAGCTATTATCCCCATGGAAAATAGCTGCTCACGGGAGATGACCTGGAAGATCGCTTTTAGGTATGTGCTCTGAGGACACCTATTGATGTGCTCGAGCTGCATACCGTAGCTCTCATCCTGCCATCGCCCGTCGAAAAAAGCCTGAAGACCCGCACCGGTCTTAGGCCGAGGCTTACCTGCGTCCAATGGGGTTGGACGAGGAGTGATGCCCTTACCTAAAATTTCTATTGTGGAAGCATTATCGGAACTGCCACTTACCTGCGCATATGGGATCCCTAACTGTAATGCTGGGGATCGTAGTGCTGTTGGTGGACTCACTGCTGCTGCTGATGGATGTATCTTGGACGTTTTAGCCTTCTTTGATGAAAGCGGTGGCCTCATCACAAGACCGCTAGGCTTGGGCGCTGAGTCCGAAGCCGTTTCAACTACTTCCTTCAGCGTAGGACGTTCCTTTGAGACAAAAGCCATCGTCAGTGGATTTGCTAAAGCTGCACCTACTGTTCCTGCAGCAATAGCGCTGGATGTTGGGGCTGATGCCCCGGACTCTTCATGGACAGATTTGGATGTCCTAGCAATGCTATTCTCCTGTAGAGGTAACTGCAAATTTTGAGTTTTGGCCTCTTCAATTGGGCCCTTTATGGCCTTTTCGTTGGGCCCTTTTACACTCTCCTTGGAAGAGGGAGAAGAAGATTTATTTTCCTTCCTCCCTCTGTGGCTTAATTTGATGGGATCATCTGTCCCCCCAGAATCACTGCTGCTCGCGCTCATTTTGAGCACGGCGGAGTAAATATTTATTTTTTTTTTTTTAATAAAAATCTAAAAGATATTTGTTTCCAGACTTTTATAAGTATTTGAAATTCACTTCACATCATCCGCTTTTTTTCACTATTATTACGCGGGCTTCCTCAAGATATTACGGAACTCGAAGTGACACGTCCGATCTCTGTGAAATAATATTAATAATAATAATAATAGAAACTCCTATAGAATGTTACGCTTGCCTAAGGCGTGAAAGGGGGCAGCTCTAGTGGATATGGGTAAGGGCTTCAAATTAAAAGATGTTATGGGTGCCACGTGGTTTTGGGAGATACCGCGAAACCTTAATTGAATGAAAGCACAAGGAGTATAAAATTCAATTTTCAACTATATTATTCCATACTTTAACCCAAAAAAAAAAATATTGCAAACACAGCTTTTACACCAAATGCTTTTCTTTTCTTAGAAATCTAGTGAACAAAACGAGAATAAATGGTACTTAACCTTTGATCCTCTGCTCTTATGGATAATCCCCAATCTAGTCACTCCCAAGCCTTTTTTTTAAAACAAAAATCCGGAAACGGTCCTGAGCCTCAGCTTGTTACTGCACTTATTTCTTTTTTTCTTTGTGTTATAACTATAATTCTTCCCCTTTTTTTTGCAATCAAACCTTTTTTTTTCTTTTCTTTTTCAACTTCTTGCCTCGTGATCTACGTTACTTTTTCCTCCTCTCTCGCCCACCGGAAGTGATCTTGCCTTCGCCACGTAGAGCACAAATGGCCGATATTTGGGGTGTACTAAATTAATGCTCTTTTCAATTCAATCTTAGGTTCAGTTTCACTTTAAAAATTGTTATATTTTATTTGCAGTTTCCAAGGCTGATTGTAATTAACTTATTTTGTCTATTTATTATTGTACACGTAAATGGTATAGATTTCATGTCGAACCATGGCTACTCCGGGTGGCTCATAACTCCTAAAAATACAAAGCGGGCTCTAATAAATTATAGTTTGAGTGCTTCTCAGAAAGTCTCTGGACGCGTTTCTTTGTACTTCGGCAATTCTTAGAATCAAGATATCTCCAGATGAACAAGAGGATCTATATACGCCTGTGCGATTAACTTAGTATAGTATAGGGATTATTACAGGATAAAAAGAAAATCGGAAATTATTTTAACTAAAATATACAATATGATGAAGTGCAGATATTTCTTTAGGAAGCTTTGAAAATGTATCTGCCCTCCCGAAGCCGGTATTCACGTTCAGCATCCGAAAAACAATTTTTGTAGAAGGTCCCGTGAATTCTATGCACAGGAGTAAATGTGTCAGTGTATTTACTATATTTCTATGATACGTGGTCCTAAAAAAAATATTCAAGGGAATTACTAGTTCCGAGATCGAAATATGTATTTAGAACACAATTATGACACATAACATCCCTCCCTTTCCTCCAAGAGATTTCCCCGAAATCTCTTAATTACATACACTAGGATAAAATTTTCCAACAACACATATCCCTTTATAGGTCACGAGAATACATAAAATCAAACTGTAATTTGTTACGTCAAAATAATATTAGTGTAAAGTAATTTAACAACAGCATATATCATGCATCTGGATTGTTAGTAATGTAAGGCTTTGGATCTTTGGTGTTCCGCACACCTAGAAATTTACCTTCTACGTTTCCGAGTTCATGTGTCTAAGGGGACACTCTCCGAATTACTTTGAAAGGACCTACAAGTTTTGGAACGAGTTTTGCACTATAATATCGAGCTGCATCAGAGAGGACGAAATTTCTTCGCCACACAAGGTCGTTGGTGTAATATTGAACATCCCTTCGACGTAAATCATAGATCTTCTTCCCGACTGCTGAAGCTTTTTGTAGCCTACATCGTACATCATTCCTAACTTGCTCCAGTGCCTCTTTCCGTGAAGCTATGTCGTATGACTCATTATCTGAAATCAACTTCCAACATTTACCACTTGTTAGCATTTCCCTCCCAAAATTTATAAAGTACGGTGTGATTTTTGTAACGTCGTGCACAGGCTACTTTCGACAAATACAAATCCCACTTACGGTGGTTATCGGAAATGTATGCTCTGAGCATGGTTTTTATAACTTGGTTAGTACGTTCGACTGGGCTAGCTTGAGGATGATAAAAGGCAGTAAAATTTGTATCGATCTGATAGTCCTCCGAGAGTCTTTTGAATTCTCGACTTTTAAATTGTTTTGGTACCGTAAAAATCAATAAAACGAAATCTTCTAATACTTGAACAATTGACTTAGCACTAGCACTTCGTAAAGGAAATAATAAAGGCAATGTACTGAATTCATCTACTACTGTTAGGATGTAAGCATAGCCTCAAACAGATCGTGGTAGAGGCCCAATAAGGTCTAAACAGATAACTTCCCATTGAACACTAGCATGCTTTCTAATGGCCATAAGACCCGAAGACTTTCGCAGCTCTGGCTTAACAGTTTGGCAGGTTTTGCAGTTTTTCACATATGATGCTATATCCTGCTTCATTTTCGGCCAATAAGAACGATGAGCTAAGCGATTGTGGGTTTTCTGCGCTCCCGGATGGCCAGCTATCTGCGAATCGTGATTCTCCGATATTATTCGCTTCCTTTTATTTTTCGGTACAACCTCTTTTCAGTTGTCTGCCTCAAAATTTAGCTGAGGATGTTTGGGTTTAGAACGTTTAAAGAGAATCAACCCCATTATCTACTTTCCAATTCGGATATTTTATAGGATCCTTTTGAACCCCAACATTTTCGAAACCCATTTGTCTTCTGTTACTGTTTCTGTAGGAAGTACACCGGCTGTTATTGGTACAGATCTAGATAGAAGGTCAGGTAGGAGATGTTCCTTACCCTTCCGATGTATGACTTCAAACTCATATTGTTGCATCTTAATTGCCCAACGCGCTAATCTGCCCGCAGGATCTTTAAGCTTATGCAACCAGACAAGTGAAGCTTGATCTGTGACTACAGTGAATTTAGTACCTTTCAGATACGGTCTGAGCTTATCCACCGCCCACAGTACAGCGAGGCATTCTCTTTCTGTGGTGGAGTAATTTCTTTCACACCGCTTTAAAGATCTGCTTAAATACGCAATGACCTTTTCTAGTTCCTCTATAATTTGCGTAAGAACCGCTCCAATTCCATAGCCCGATGCGTATGCACAATAAATGGAAAATCGAAGTTGGGACAAGATAATATAGGGGCCGATATCAATTTTTCCTTTACCTCGCGAAAAGCTGGCTCACATTCAGGAGGCCAGATAAATTTCCTCTTCTTTTTAAGTAATCCAGTTAAAGGTGAAATCAATGTGGAAAAATCTGGGACGAACCTGCGATACCAAGCCACTTCTCCGACAAAACGTCTCACTTCAGTCACGGTCTTTGGCACTGGTATGTCTAGAATACTCTTCACTTTATCCGGGTCGACTTGGAGCCCATTTTCCCCAACTAAATAACCGAGGTACCTCAACTCTGAACGACAGAACTCACATTATTGATAATTTATCACTAGACCAGCTCTATGTAGCCTGTCTAAAGCCTTTCTAAGCACTTCGAGATGTGTTTCGAATGTCTGGGTAACAATTATCACATCGTCGAGATAGACGAACACATGGTTTTCGAGCTCGTCAGATAGAACTCGATCGATTAACCGCTGCCATGTATTCACGTTCAGCATCCGAAAAACAATTTTTGTAGAAGGTCCCGTGAATTCTATGTCCAGGAGTAAATGTGTCAGCTTATTTACTATAGTTCTATGTTACTTCGGAGAGGAGTAAAGCAACCTCCCGGAGAATACAATAATATGTACAAAATCTCATACACCCATACGAATTATATAACATTATAGTGCGAGAATATGAATCGACATCTTAGATTCTTAGGGGACACAGGCGCAGACGTCTCAATAGTAAAAATTAATAAATTAAACATTAATAACTTCGATATTAACCCAAACAATAAATGCAAATTGTCTGGAATTACTAAGGAAGCAATAACTTCATTAGGATCAATAAGCTTAATGCAAGAAATAGGAGACCACAGAGTCAACAATTCCTTTCACTTGGTAGATGAGAATTTTCCAATTGACACAGACGGTATTATCGGTCGTGATATAGTAAAGAAATTCCTATGCAAAATAGACTACGAAACTTTTACTATATCATTTAACGTGAATGAACACTACATCGTCTTACATATGGAGATGAAACCATTAAAAATTGCACAAATAACACTTCCAGCAAGAACAGAAGCGATATTACCAATATTTCTTTTCAGACAAGAAGACAGCATAGTGCTGAATAAAGAATTACAAAGTTGAGTATTTATAGCACACACAATAATACCAGAGAAAGGTGCATGCCACATTAAAATGCTAAATACTAACGAGGAGGATGTAACGATACCAAACTTCAACGTAGAAATAGAACCTCTGAAAAACTATGTTATACTAACAAAAACAAGAAATAGACGTGACACGGAATGAATAAACAAACTGCTACAGGCAATAAAAATAAACTACGAAGAGAAAGAAGCTAAAGCAAGCGTGCTGGAGATAATTAAGGAATACAATGATATATTTAACCTTCAAGACGAAATTTTAACTACGAATAATTTCTATAAACACTCCAAGTGATGGATAACACTCCCGTATACATAAAGGACTACCGACTACCACATACTCACAACGAGGAGATGAAGAGACAAGTCGAGGAGTTAGAATCAAACGATATCATCGAACCATCTACTAGCCCCTACAATGCTCCATTACTCATAGTACCTAAAAAGAGTACTGGTGATAAGAAACAATGGCGATTAGTCGTAGACTTCAGAAAACTGAACAACAAGATAGTCAGCGACAAATTCCCTTTAACTAGATTGGAAGATGTTCTAGACAGGCTAGGAAGAGCGAAGTATTTCACAACTCTTGACATGACTAGTTCATTCCACCAGATCGAACTTGAGGAGGACTCAAGACCCCTCACAGCATTTTCGACGGGAAGCGGTCATTTTCAGTTCAAAAAATTACCTTTTGGATTAAAAGTATCCTCCAATAGTTGTCAAAGAATGTTGACCATTGCTCTAACGGGACTTAGTTCTGAGGCATTCCTTTATGTAGATGATATTATAGTTTTCGGTTGTAGTGTCAAACACCATAATACAAATTTGGGCAAAGTATTTCAGAGATTGCGCAAATACAATCTCAAACTCAACCCCAGCAAATGCCAATTCCTTAAGTCTGAAATTGTATATCTAGGGCATTTAATAACGATTGAAGGCATAAAAACAGATCCCTCCAAATACGAGGTAATCAAAAATTACCCAATACCCAAAAATGCCGACGGAGTTCGTAGATTCGTAGCTTTCTGTAATTACTACAGACGATTTATTCCTAATTTTGCAAAGACAGCAAAGAACCTAAATTCTCTTCTAAAAAAGAACACACCATTTATATGGAATGAACCTTGCCAAACAGCATTCGAAGCATTAAAGAAAAAGCTTATACAACCACCTATACTTCAATATCCGAACTTTGACAAGCCATTCATCTTCACAACAGACGCATCAAGTTATGCTTTGGGAGCAATCCTCTCACAAGGTGAAATTGGTTCGGATTGACCAATGTCCTACGCTAGTAAGTCGTTATCAAAACACGATATAAACAAACCTATTATTGAAAAGGAATTACTTGCGATACGTTGGGGTATAAACTTTTTCAAACCGTATTTATACGGAAAAAGATTCATTCAAAATCCTTCGTCAAATCTCACAAGAATAAGACTAGATTTAGCAGACTATGATTTCGATATAATATTCAAAAAGGTAAATTAAACACCAACTCTAATGCATTATGAACAATAGAATTAGACTCAGATATTCTAAAAAATATGGTTCCGAAAGAAAGAGTCCTTACAGTAAGTAAAATACTAGTGTTAACAAGGGGTATGATAGAGAAACAAAACGCATGCGATAGTAAGAAAACAAGTATTGGAAATGTTCCCCAGCCACAGCTAAGGCCTGATCAACTTTACGCTTGGGATTGCACTTCCATATCTGATATCAGAAACATTGCAATATTGTAATATTGCGCCTGTTCCGCCGCGGAACAATTATTTAAACTAAAACTAAAATATTAAAAAACTCACACACTTTTCTAACAACAAATCCCGCGATGTTTCCCACGAAGACAATATACTCGAAGATCCCTCGATGCTATCAGTAAAATAATCTAAAAATAAAAAAGCATCAGTCACGACATAAACAATTACAAAAATCTCAAATCATTTCATGATTTGAGATTTTAACTAAAAACTCAAACTTAACGTTGAAAAAGGGGAATCCAATCCTATGGCACTGCGCGAGTTCATCTAGGCCGTCAGCTAAAAATCAAAAAGAAAAAAAACAAATTATTAATAACAATCTAGTAAGAAACATTTTAAAAGGTAAACACTTACCTATAAACAAGCAGCTGCCACCAAATCGTTTGACAGATTCAATATGGCAGCGTTCAGTACATAGCAAAATATTCCGATTAGCTCAGTGATGACGCCATTTGGGGGCCAAATGTATTAAAGTCTTGCAAGCGACGCGGGCGTCATAGCAACGCCACCGGCAGACACAATTTCCATTGTGTTTCTGCCTATAAATAGCGAGCGATCAGAAATAGAAAATCACTTGCGATTTGACCAAGCGACAAGACAGATCGGTGGCTCTGATACCAAATTAAGTCTTGATTAACAAAACCAAGGGAAGTATTTCTGAATCCCTTTTATACTAACCAAAATAATCAAAATTTCTAATATTTTATTGCAGCATCCTATATTGGGAGACTTGATCCCAGATTTTTTATGAGCAGCTAAATGACGCTCACTCTGTCACCCGAAATTCCAACCCCCTTTTTTGTTTGAGTTGATAAATAATAATTGATCTCTTTTTTATTACAGATTAAGGATTAAAAAATTCGCCAGTGGAGGCTCGTTAATTTTAATTATTGTAAGTTGAATTGAATTAAAGTAGAATTGTGAATTAAATTAGAATTTAAGTACTGAATTTCCTAGTTATTAAGAGTTATATTTGTGATAAATAAACTGAATTTGTTATTTTGAAGTCAACCTGTCTTGTCATTCAAAACCGGCACCTGCCCCCTTTTTTTGCATGCTAAGCCCACATTGGGACTTAACAGCGCCATTATAAGAAACAAATAGAAATCGTACGTACAAACAATGAAATAATAGTATATTATAACGATAATCCTGATACGAAACAAGATTCTATCACGGAGAAGTTACGAGGTGACAATAAGCAAAACAATAACGATAACTCTGATATGAAATACGTTTCTATCATGAAAAGGTTATTGAATGCTACACACGAAATGAATATACATGAGCTAGCCCTATCAAACAAAGATAATATATTTGAATGCATTCGAAAGGAAAAATTTAAAAACTTATTCAACATGTTGCAACAGAGAAAACAAAATAATAACCGCGCGAAACTTAAGATAATATTATATGAACCCCCTAAAAGAATAAATAACACTAAAACACAACATAAAATAGCAGATGAATATCACAATTCACCACACGGAGGACATCTAGGAATAAGAAAGGCAGTACTAAAGATTAAATAACGTTTTTGTTGGAAAAACATGAACAATATGGTAAAAACCTATATTAACAATTGTGAACAATGTGCTCTCAACAAACAAGTAAGACACACTAAAGAGAAAGTGATTAAGGCCGACACACCTACAACAAGTTTCGAGACCGTAGCCATGAACATAATAGGACTACTTAGGATCTCAAATAATTATCGATACATTCTTACCATGCAATGCGAACTAACAAAATTCGTGATAGCATCGCTCCTAGAAACTAAGGGTACTAACACTGTAGCATTAACTATAGTAAACGAATTCATTCTAAAATATGGACATTTCAAGATCTTAAAAACAGATCAAGGTACAGAGTTCACTAATGGATTAATGCGAGAGATATGTAAACTACTTGAGATAGAACAAATCTTTAGCACCCCATATCACCATCAAACTGTGGGAATAGCAGAACGAAACCATCGCGTTCTTAATGAATACATACTTGCGTTTGCCGAAGACTCAGAATGGGACAAATGGATACTATATTACACTTTTTCTTACAACACTATACCTCATGTAGACACAAATTACACACCATACGAATTAATATTTGGCAAATTACCTTATTTACCATTTGACATAGTAAACGATAATAACAAAATTTACAACCTAGACAATTATGCTAATGAACTAAAATTCAGATTAAAAACAGCCATTTTAAAAGCAAAAAATCTAATAGAAGATGTAAAACAAAAACGAATCGAAAAGCAAATTGCAACAAATCCAATAAACATAAAAACGGGTGACTTAGTCCTTTTGAGGAACGAATATCGTAAAAAACTTCAAAAACCATACAAAGGTCCATATAAAGTACTGCAGAGAAAAGGTATCAACACAGTAATCGAAATAAACGGCACATCCAAGAAAGTCCATAATGATAGATTATAAAAATACAATGTACAAAAATAATAAAAATGATAACTATAGGATACAAAAAAAAAACAAAACAAAAATCTTACAAATACTATTCTCATGTAGCATAACATAGACCTAGATAAGTATTGCATAAAATAGAATACATAACTATAACGCTGTAAAAAGTGATTCTCATATTACATAACATAAATCTAAGTAAACATTTGTAACATAGTAATAGTAATACTCTTTCATAAAATCTATGTTTCGTCTTTAACAAAAGCTAAAGACTCAACAGAAAGGGCGAGGGTGTGATGATCTTGTTGTGATGATCTCATGATATCGTGATGTCACGATGTCATGATCTCATTACGGCACATATCACGCTACTTGCGGTAATTACACAGTGACCTAATAACTATTTCATTTTGTCAATGAAATATCCACACTTTGTGTTCGGTCCTCACACAAATAATAAATTTTCTGCTGTCAGTTTTTGTGCAGCAGATATGATCCCTCGGCTTCACGCTCGGTCTACCTAAAATATACAAAAGGAACACAAAGTATCTAGATTCAAGTAGTTAAATTGCATAATACTTTTCTAAAGCTTACTGTTGATCCAATCAACGATTTGCTGCTGGCAGTGTGGTTCAGGGGTTCACCCACGGCATTAAAACAAATTGTGATAAAACCACAAAAAACTCCACAAATTCTAGTAGCGGCCGAATGTTGCGGCTGTGAAATGTCGGCTTTTTAAAATGTAGTCTCTAAAACAAAAATAAAAGGGAAACTAATAAACAACAAATAAATAAAAAATATCAACAAAGTTCTTACCAAATTACAGGCACCTCCGTATATATTTTTCTTTTAATGTCATCAAATGACATTGTGACAGCCAGCTGTTTTCGCCTCGAATAAAATTCAAGTAAACGTCGCTTGGGCAACACCACGAGGCGAAACAGACATAACTGGTTACAGCGGCTATATAAAGCCGATGAATTTCAGTAGATAGCACCATTCTTTTGGCAGAGTTGATCTGTATCAGAGCTAATCTGAGTAAAAAGAATTGTGCTTCCTATCTTATTACAGAAGATAATTCTGGTCAGGGATAACCTGAATTTCCTTTCCCATTATACAGAAGATAATTCTGATCAGGGATAACCTGAGCTTCCCATTATACAGAAGATAATTCTGATCAGGGATAACCTGAGCATCCTATAATTACAGAAGATAATTCTGATCAGGGATAACCTGAGCGCCCTATCACTACAGAAGATAATTCTGATCAGGGATAACCTGAGTGTCTCAACTTTCCATAAAATCATTTTACTTCTGTGTGCCCTCACGCATCACCACAAAAGATAATTCTGATCAGGGATAACCTGAGTGCTTGAAATCTCTAGAAGCTTTTTCCTTCCATGTGCTTAGACGTAGCACCCCTTTGAAATTTATTTCAGAAAATTTTAGTTTATTCATAGAAGTTTAACATTTTGCTCCTTCTTCCTTTTCAGAGTAAATAATTCAAGGGTGGCGAACTCCGTATCTGTTTTTGAATTATTGAATTTATTTTTTTTTTATGTTGAATTTTGTTATTGAATTTTAGGGTAGTAGGGTAGTTTTAGATTAATTTTGAATTGAATTATTGTGATGAACTCTTGTGATATTTAGGTTAAGCAAATTGAATTATTGAATAAAATTTTATATTTGAAATAAAAACTGAGTTATCCTCTGAACCGGCTCTCCTCCCTCACGAACGAGACTAGATCTCACACTTTGACTCATCGTTTTTACGCGCATTACAAGTGCAGGCATGATATTATGAAACTCTGCACTGAGTCGAGTACAAAGTAAAGCGCTTGTATGATATGAGTCACGGTGTGTATATTCATAATGGTCACTGTGATGATTATTACTATTAGGCAAGAAATAAACAGAAATGTATGTAGATTAACTCCCTTATGTCGTTAGTAAACAAAAGAAATGTATGTGAGACTCACTTGTTATAGAGCGTAATCGATTTATTGTAAGCGATTGTGATTACGAGAAATTTTATGTCAATGTAAGGAGAATTCGTGTATAAATACGATGTATTGATACTCAATCAATAACAGTTTTTTCAATAGATTTATATGCTGCTCTTCGGCGTGTCTTTTTATTTTTGAACCTGTTCCTCTTAGCAATATCGGCGTATCCGCTGCTTAGCAGTGCTGACGCCATTAGTCTGAGCGTATCCTACATGTAGTGACGCTGTAAGTTAGGCACCTAACCTAATCTGAAAAAGAGAAGCTGTACATCTGAAGCAGACCGAAATCATTACACCATGAGCGGAATCGACAAGGAACAGACTGCGTTTAGTACACCTTACGGGCACTACCATTATAATCGGATGCCCTTTGGCCTAAAACGAGCTCCAGCCACCTTTCAGAGGCTGATGAATAATGTATTGGTAGGATTACAAGGCATCGGGTGTTTTGTTTACATGGACGATATCATTGTCTATGGATATAATTTAACAGAACATAATTCTCGACTCCAGCACGTTTTCGAGCGGCTCAGAGAACATAATCTAAAGTTGCAGCCTGAGAAATGTCATTTTCTTAGCAGACAAATAGCTTATCTTGGCCATTTAGTCACAGAAAACGGAGTTTGCCCAGACCCTTCTAAGCTCGAAGCAGTTGACCGTTATCCAGTACCTCGAAAAGAAAAAGACTTAAAATCCTTTCTAGATTTTGTCGGTTACTATCGTCGGTTCATCCCAAACTTTGCCAAATTGGCCAAACCTCTCACTACTTTATTAAAAAAGGGCGTTCCTTTCAAATGGGATGCATTTTGTGACGAAGCGTTCAAATGATTAAAAGAAAAACTAACTAATTCCCCCATTTTACAATTTCCCCGTTTCGATGAAGAATTTATCGTAACTTACAGATGCAAGTGAATTTGCAATCGGCACAGTACTTCACAAGGAAAAATTGGTACCGATCAACCTATATGCTTCGCCAGCAGGACCCTAAACCCTGCTGAGACCCGATACTCGGCAATTGAGAAAGATTTATTAGGAATAGTGTTTGCGGTTGAACAATTTCGTCCTTATTTATATGGTCGCAGGTTAACTATAGTCACCGACCATAAGCCCCTCACGTGGCTCATGAATCTAAAAGATCCCACTTCCGGATTGATGAGGTGGAGAATCAAATTAGAAGAATACGATTACCAAATCACTTATAAACCGGGTAAAGCAAATTCAAATGCTGACGCACTCAGTCGTACAATACCGGAAACAAAAGCTATACAAGCTATAACAAGAAGTCAACAAAAGACTCAAGGTATTAAACAAAATACCAATTCTACTCCAATTATCATTGAAGAAAACCCTCAGAGCTTATTACTGTCTAAAGGTATAAAATATAAATATTTCATTCTACCCATAAATAACACAACTCAAGAAAATTTGCTAAAAACATATCTGCCTAAAGATCTTATAATACCAGTCGGAGATATAATAGAACATAGAACTAAGAAATATTTCTTTATAATTGGGCGCACACCTATTCCCATTAGGACCGCAACCGATAGAGATCAAGTCAGGAATGTTCTCAAAAAATTTAAGGAACACATTTCCATTGACAAAAATGTTCGCATTTCAATACCTATAATCAACGCTTCGAGTTATCTCGAATTCAAATTATTATGCGCTGAGGAATTCCAAAATTCCAATAAGAAACCTATCTTCTTTCTCGACAAAATAATTCAATTGGAAGACCTTAAAATTATTAAACAAGTTATTTCAGATTA
Source organism: Dioctria rufipes (assembly GCA_963924295.1). NCBI lineage: Eukaryota > Metazoa > Arthropoda > Insecta > Diptera > Asilidae > Dioctria > Dioctria rufipes. Next base: position 29,917 of record CAWUPM010001118.1, on the reverse strand, counting down.
TCATATCACTCCCTTAGGTGGTCAAGAAGAAGCAAAAACCACCAGTAAATTAAACAAAATTTATTATTGGCAAGGCATGGCTAAAGAGATTAGGGAATTTATAAAAAAACGCCCATCATGTCAAGTGAACAAATTAAGACCTAACAAGAAGGTACCAATGAAAATTACTACAGCTAGTAGCAAACCCTTTGAGAGAATTTGTTTGAACATTGTCGGTCCCTTACCTTCTAGTTACCAAAATAATAAGAATTTGCTCACGTTCCAAGATGATTTAACTAAATATTCGGAAGCCATTCCACTAAATAACGCAGAAGCTAATACGATAGCGCAAGCATTCGTTAAACATATTGTCTGTAGACACGGACTACCAGAAGCTATCTTAACCGACCAAGGTTCCAACTTTTGAGCTCATTGTTTATCGAAACCTGTAAATTATTAAAAATTCACAAGTTGCAGACAACTCATTACCACCCACAAACAAACGGAGTGCTAGAAAGAAGTCATCGCACTCTAGCCGAATATCTTCAACGCTACGTGTCAAATGATCCTCTAACCTGGGACACTTGGATCCCCTATCCTATGTTCACCTATAATAATTCTACCCATTCAAGCACTGGCTATACACCACACGAACTTGTATACGGATTCCTTGTAGAAATCCCTTCTTCCATACAAAAGGACCCCGAACTCACATATAACTATGATAACTACGTAAATGGGTTAAAAGGTCGACTTCAATATTCCCACAAGATGGCAAGAGAAAAGCTCATTAAAAATAAGGAAAATTCTAAGTCTTATTATGACAAGGCAACTATGCAAAAAACAATCGTCTATGGTGACAAAGTATTAATCAAAACCCATACTGGTAAAAATAAGTTAACGCCTCTATGGGAAGGCCCATACGAAGTGATAGATACCACTTCTGCAGAAAATTATATTGTGAGAATCAAAAATAAAAATAAGAGAATTCACAATAATAACCTAAAATGATTCTTAGACTAACACCAAAAACATTCACTTCCTCCCCTCAGTTCAAAATGAGTCCACTCATCAACTCATTCGCTAATGGATTCATTATGCTATTGGTTTTATGCACCAGACTAACTAGTGGATCACAAGTCACACCCTTCTCAGCCACACCTGGAATCTACTTCGAGGAATTCGGAAATGCACAGCTCTACAGTAATACATGGAAATTAGTTACGTATTATAATTTAGATAATTTCTGTTTCGAATTAGTGTTATTAAAAATGCAAGCATGGCAAGCTGAAGATTTATGTCATAATGTTACTAAATTCTCAGGCAAAAATCATTGTGTGAATCAAATAAACACCCAAAATTTGATCTTGAATGAAATATCATATCATATCAGCGAGATTTTGGAACCAACAAATTTGAGAAGCAAACAAGCCCTTTGAACGTCATTGGTAATATAAGCAAATCTTTATTTGGGACGCTGGATGAAGAAGACGCTAAACACTATGACGAACAAATACAAAGAGCTAACGAAGACCACCTCTTAGAATTGTTGAAATCCCAAACCGTGATTGTCGACAAAACTGTCAACATATTTAACAAGACATCAATGGGAATCCAAAATGAAATCAAGGTGATCAAAGACAAAATTGAGAAAGTCACCGAGGTATTCAATCAACTCGCGATTGAAGTTAACGAAAATTTCGCAATATTAGACCTTGAGAACGTTTTATTTATCACAATATTGTCTCTAATGAGATACAAAAATGCGCACAAAGCCATTTTAGAAATGTTATTAGACATAGAGCACGGAACACCCAATCCGCTCATAATAACTCCTTATCAACTTGAGCACCTTCTATCCACTATTCGAACGAACCTCCCATGAGGTACAACCTTACCTGTAGGTACTACACAAAACCAATTGCTAGATCTATATAGAGTAAGCCGTACAAGTACAAATAAAATTAATAATTTAATTATCATGGAAATTAAAATACCCTACCTTTAAATACAGAATTTCAAATGTATAAGGTAATTCCATTACCTACTCCTATTAACGATTCTCTCATTTACATAAAACCCACTACCGAATACTTGTTAGTCATCTTAAACAGGGAAAAACACTATCGCTCTAGTAGTGAAGATATCGCAAAATATTTGGAAAAAAACCCCCCGCAATTACATTTGTCAAATTACACACCCAATCCATAATATAAATGCAAAAGACAACTAATGTGAAAAGGAGTTATTGAGGCTTACCCAAATGCCTCCCCATTCATGCGGAATGAACCTTTTAAACATATCTTTTTTATGGATACAACTATCCAACCCTAATAAATGGTTGTTCAGTCTAAAAAATCCCCGTACCATAGACAATATTTGTGGAAATGATATCGAACCCATTACAATAAAAGCAACCGGCATACTAGAAATATCCCCTAACTGCTATCGATCGATCGATAGAAGCGATGATCAAACGCTCTATGGACATTCCGAAAAAATTTCGATCACCGAAAAATTCTATTTACCATCTATCAACCTTACGAGTATCACCCTCAAGCATCATAAAAGTAAGTATAATCCTCCAAATACAATTACTATAAAAAATAACGAACACCAGGCTCTTTTCGAACTAAGCCAGGATATAAAGACCCCAGAGAAATCAGAAAACGAAAAACTAATTAACGTGACAGCACACGATATTCACCACTATTCCATTATCTAAATAACGATAATGATTATTATAATCATATGCGCTATAAAAATAATCCTACCTTATCTAAAAGCTAAAAAGCTTAGAACTGCGGAGAACCCGCCTACATCTACTCAAGAGAGTGATAACGAAAATGCAAGTAATAAAGAAACCACTAAAACTAATAAATTTCCTCTAACCAGAGTATTACCTTAAGGAAAACGAAGATAAGAGAGGAAGAGAAATACAAAGAAAATTTTTATTACACAATGAGTATATATACATATAATACAATCCTAATAGAGGAAAAACAACGTTTAGAAAAAATACTAATTGTCTTCTCAAAAGACTTTGTAAAACTAGAAATACATATATAATAAAAATAATACTGTAATAAACACTAAGACTAGAAATATAGTTACCCAAGATATTGTTAACAAACATTTTATTTTTATTACTCAAAATATCATTAATTTGAAAATTAATAAATATATTACTCAGCTTACTATGAACTAATGTACTAAAAGTAAACCCAATATAGGAAATATTTAGAAATAGATAGAATTAAACTCTACACTAAGAAAGTACATACATATATCTAAAATCAAATTGTATCTAAGGGCATATCAATCTACCCATCAAAAAAATATATACACATTATAGATAAAACATATAAATAACCAATTACCAACCTAAGTAGCATAAATTACCATGTAAACTACGAATACCTAGTTCAAACACCATAACCTACATGTAATTTCGATTCTCCTCAAGAATACGAAATTCCTCATTAGGGGGAAGGTGTTATGAATCCACTAAATCAATCTTACTTATTACCCAATCTCGGATTCATAACTCAAAACTAAACCCTAATTCTGCATTCATAATGCCTAACATCCTATCATCACTTTACCCCAAAACGCATTTCACAGGAATTCAAGAAATTCATTACAAACTCAAATTACGAATTCTTAAACACACCCCAGTGAATGCAACTAACAATAAATAACAGCCGACAGGTACCCGTAATTCTATCCCATTTGGCGCGTGTCTAAAATGATCATAATTTCTTCCACATGATAAAGGCAAAACAAAAAACGCAATACAATCTAGCGCCAGCATTATGATTCACTCATAAAGACGAACGAAGAACAATTCAAGCCAAATACGTGACTACGTCACCGACCGATCTGAGACCGGCGAGTTTACCTAACAGGTGCCCCGTAGAATGGCTGCACTTCGTTGCATTGATAAGGTGACGTGAAATTTCATGAATTATGATGTTGTTATGCATGAAATCGATCGTCGAACCTTTTTTCAATTGTTATTCCGTTCGATTTCGGAAATTTTGTTATTTCCGCTCAAATTCCCTGATTTTATTCAAAAATTGAGCGATCAGTTTGTGGAAGGGAATATCATCCCCATGTTAACCTATTTATATAAATTTGGTCATATTTGGACTAGGAATTCAGAGAGTACTCTACAGCAAACTAGGAGAGTCCCCCTACCAGAGGTAAGGCCTCCTAAGTTACCTAAAAGTGTGAACTACAAGTAAAGAAGTAAAAGTCTAAAAACTAAAAAGTGTTAATTGCTAGTGAAGAAGTTAAGACTTGTGGACAGATTAACCCAGACTTGGGAACTAAGAAAATAAAAATAATTCTAATTCTTTAAAAAGGTTATTTCAGGTCTTTTATGTTGGGTATATTCTGTTACCCTGAAGAGGAGTAACAGTTGTAACAACCTTAACTGAGTCTGCTTGAGGCACTGTAACTCCGACAGCTTTCTGGTGTACCGGTTTAAGAGCCGCTGCACACACAACACTACTTACGGTGTAACACCCTAAGTTCTTCGCAGCAATATCGAGGAAAAGGAGCCAAGAACAAACATTGGTGATCCCGACGTGATTTCTTTGGAAGAGATAATCAGCACACGCAAACACTCATCATGAGTCTAGATGAGCTCGCAGTTCAGCAGCATGACACAGGAGAAGACATAACGGCTATTGTTACCAATTATGGCAAGAACACTTCATCACGAAAGAACCAACTGTATCTTGAATTAAGGTTGAAGACGCTTGATGAACTCTGGAACCAATTGGATGACGTCGACACTGAGATTCGAGATGTGTATGGGGCAGAATTGGAGCATGCCTATTTCGCAAAAGCTTATTATGAAGGCATAAAGCAAAAATACGAGAAGACAAGACGAGACATCATGGATAAGCTTACAGAGCTGAAGAAGTCAATTCCCAGTAGTACAGCCAAGGATAAGAAGAACGAACTGACCTCAGAGGACAAAAAACAAGCAAGCCAAGACAAGCCAGCTGAGGAAAATCTACTAGTAGAAGAACCTCGCTATAACATTAAGGCAAGATCATCTTTTGACGCCAGCAATAATATCTCCAAAAGAAAGCAACGGCAGCAAACAATAATGTATGCCATGAGCAGAATGCTCACTGGGATAACAGCTGCAACCCAGCAGCCTCAAGCACAACAGTTCTATCAACTTAAAATACTCACGGTGGAGAGATACTGGGATGATATTCAACAGTTACAGTACTCAATATGGGAATCAGTTGAAGATCCCAGCACGTCAGAGTTTGAAGAATATTTCAGTCTAGAGGAGGATACCCAGAAGGTCTTACTGGAGTTGCATGCTGGTTTAAGTCAGCACGCCATCGCATCCGCACCAATGGTGAATGCAACCTCAATAATGAAGCTCCCGAAATTAGTCTTACCAAAGTTCGATGGTGACTATTTGAAGTGACGACCATTTTACGACCTTTTCAACGAAGTGGTACACAAACAAGCAATGGTCGACTCGCAGAAAATGTGGTACTTAAAAAGCAGCTCAGATGCAAACTACACTGCCGCCTGGAAGATAATTAAGGAACGTTACGAGAACATTAGATTTCTGGTAACTGCACTGTTGAACAAATTACTGTCACAAGCAACAGTAACGTATGAGAGTGCGCCTGTAATTCAGGCGTTACACGACATAACGCAAGAATGCCTCCTTGGCCTAGAGAGTTTAGGAATTAACACAATCCATTGGGATCCACTGTTGTTGCACATATTGGTCAAGAAATTGGACAGAGTAACCCACACGCTCTATGAGCAGAGCATTGCAATCACTCAAGGGCTCCAAAACTTCTTAGAGTTACGCATTCAGTCTTTGGAAGCTCTAGAAAATAAAGGCAGATCAATGGAAGATTCTCATAAAAGGACAACCATCTCCAGGTCTTTCACATCTATCGCGGCTGGACCAACATGTATTCTGTCCAAAGGTGATCATCAAATCTTTGCCTGCCAGAAATTTATTCAACTAACGCCACGCAAACGCTTCGGAATAGCTAAAGATTTAAACATTTGTGTTAATTGCCTCAAGGCTGGACACAGGACCGACATTTGTCCATCAAGAACGTGCACAAAATGCTCTAAACGACACAACACCTTACTGTATTTAGAGATACCCCCTCCAAGATCAACCATCTCAGTACAGCAGCCTAGCAAGAATAACTACATGATAAGTGCGATGGCACAATCACAATCAGCATCAAATCAATCCACATCAGTTGACGACCAACTTAAATCAATCTCGTTGACGAAAGGCCTTCAAGCACCAAAGGACTACGTATTTCTTAGCACAGTCATGGTAAATCTGGTCAATAACCAGGGCAAATGCGTGGAATGTAGAGCCATATTGGACTCCGGCTCACAGCTTAACTTCATGACGGACAAGATGGTAAAACAACTAAACCTATCTGGAGTGTTCGAGCTACTATATATTGAAGGAATTGGCCAACGCAAGCAACAATCTCAACGCAGAGTGAGATTAGCGGACTCTAACTTTAACCACCCAGGACCAATAGACCTCCTTATTGGTGCAAAGATCTATTATATAATCTTGGCGGTGGGACAAATCAAATTGGGAGAAACGCTACCACCAATGCAGAGCACAGCTTTCGGGTGGGCCATAGCAGGCAAAACTAATGGTGTCCCACAGAGTAAAGCATCGTGCGGGATATGTACCGAAGATGAAGCTCTTGATCAGAAGATTGAGAAATTTTGGAGCCTGGAAGACACAGAAGGAGCCAATAAGAAAAATTTCACTACAGAAGAAAGAAATTGTGAAGCACACTTCATTCAGACTACCTATATAGACCAATACGGCCGTTTCGCTGTCAGTTTGCCTTTTGCAGGTAGCCCCACAGCATTGGGGGAATCAAAGAATATCGCCTATAGACAGTTTCTGCATTGGAACGTAAGATTTCCAAGGACTCAGAACTCAAGACGGCATATTCCAACTTCATGGAAGAATAAGCAAGGCTAGGACATATGGAGGAAGTCGACTTAGCTAGAATCGGGAGGCCATACTACTTCCTTCCACATCATTGCATAGCTAAGCCCGAGAGCACCACTACGAAACTCCGAGTGGTATTCGACGCTTCAGCCAAACATCATCCAACATATCCCTAAATGACGCCCTACACACGGGCCCCACAGTACAAGATGAACTGTTTTCCATCATATTGCGTTTTCGCCTGCCAAGATATGTATTCACCGCCGACATCGAGAAAATGTACCGGCAAGGCAATGTGGTACAATGTGGTGAAGAGCTGATCGCAGCCAGAGCATCAAATGCTTTCAACTCAATACAGTTACGTATGGAACTACCAGCGCCCCATATCTGGCCACGAAATGTCTACAGAAATTAGCAGACGACCAGGCCGAAAGTCACCCACTAGTTTCAAAGGTGTTTAAACATGATTTTTATGTAGACGATGTTCTCACGGGAACAAACAATCTCTCAGACGCCATTGAGACACAGCGACAACTACAATTATCACTGCACACTGCTTTATGTTCCGCAAGTGGTGCGCAAACCATCCACGCTTAATGCGTGACATAGCCCACGAAGATAAAGAAATACAGTTAGACTTTACCAACAAGGTGGAGGAGCATATAAAAATTGTTGGTCTGATCTGGCTACCCAAGAATGATGACCTCAGCATAAAGGTGTCCGGGATCGATGGCCGACGGATTACTAAGACAACAGCGTACTCAGACATAGCCCATTTATATGACCCGTTGGGAGTAATGGCTCCAGTTGTGGTAGTAGCCAAACTATTTCTCCAGAAATTATGGACTTTAAAGTTGGACTGGGACGCCGCATTGCACCAAGAATTATACACGTCATGGACCAAATTTCGTGAGGGCTTGAAAACTTTGAATACCATAAGATTTTCTAGACATGTTTTCTCTCATCGAATACCGAAGTGCACGCAAATTCACATATTCGTAGATGTATCAGAGAAAGCATATGGAGCTGCTGCATATGTGGGATCAGTTGATAAGAATGACCTTATTACAGTTCGACTTCTCTGTGCGAAATCTGGAGTAGCCCCTGCAAATCAGACAACATTACCGTGACTGGAACTGTTCGCAGCAAAACTGGGAGCTGAGCTGTATCGATGAATCAGCACAGATTTGAGCATCGCAAATCAGGACATCTATTTATGGAGCGATTCCGAAATTGTCTTGGCTTGGATAAACTCCATGTGATCATCTCTTCAAACATTTGTGGCCAATCGAGTGGCTAGAATTCAAGATGTCACCACTGTGATAAACTTACGATTTGGTAAATTTTAAAACAATTCTAGGTAGCGATATTGATCTTGAAGAGAAATTGACCTAGGAGCAGCCGTGAGGCTTTCACTCCACTGGGGCGGCTATTCATAGCTATAACTCCGAGATAAGTACGGTAATAGAAGACACAGCAGCTTATCAGCTTTCACTCCAAATTAGAAAGTAAAAAACCCGGACTATTCTTGTTATTGCTAGTACAACTGACTAATGTTCTTTATTAAAATTGTTGTAACCCGTGTACCGCCGTGCTTTCTTGTGGAGAAGAGCGGCACAGGGGGAGATTCAGGTGGGATAAAAAATAATAAACACTCTTCAAAAAAAACAATTGGATTTAGCTCCAATTGATTTACTTTAATTTAAACAAATTTCAAAATTAATTATTATCAAGACTTCGAATTAAAACTCAAATTACAAAATTAATAACTAGCAAGACTTCGAATTAAAACTGTTTAATTAATCCCGACTTCCGACCGCGTGCGTATATTGAAAGAGTGCTTCTCCTGAACTGCCTTTTAGCAGTGCAACATATTTTATCACGGGAAATGGGTGACGCCTTGCGTCAGCAAAAGTTCAAAGTATTTTATCATTGGTGCGTTCAGCTGACCAATCGGAAAAATAGTAAAAAATAAGGCGATCGAGTTTTTCTAGGCAAGACATGTGCCTTTGTTAATTTGTTAGCTTGGGTCTGTAATTGGATCTTGCTCTTGATATTTTGAGCGATAAGCAATATGAAGCATATTAACTCTGTGAGTTATGTGTGTACAAAAGTGTCAAATAAGTATTTTATGCAAGTGGACTATTCATGCTACAGGAAATTTATGGCGGTAAGTAATTTGAAGATTTGTACATTTTTAAGAGGTCTATGGAAATTTATGGGGTAAGTATAATTAGAAATATGCATGGTAAGAAATTTATACACATGAATGCATGGTATGATATTCTGTGCATGTTACAGAAAATCCATAGGAGGTAAGTAATTATGTATATTGCTGTGATTTTAGGATCACAACATCCCTTCCCCCTTAAAAGAAGAAAATTCATAGCCTGAAGGGTGAAGATTTTTCTGTACGAATAAGACCCAAGATGTATTGGACAGGAAGTTTTTTTTTGTATTTACTATTTATAGGTAAAGGCAAAATTTACGTGGTATAGCGGTCGGGTCGAGATAGTCTTGTTGTTTTCTTTTTTTCTTATAGGACAATAAAGTAAATGTAAAAATGATATTATATATATGTTATATCTAGTCACAAATAGTAAATATAAAATGAGATAGTACTTATCTAGTATAATTATCTAGTCTTAAAGGTAAGTATGAAAATAATATCTATGTTTTATATGTAGTCAAAAAATATAAGCATAAAATGATATTATCTTATAGTCACAAAATGGTAAGTGCAAAAAAATGATATAGTATTTAATCATAAAAGGTAAGTATTTAAAGGAAATTTATTATATTTATAAATTTTTTTTTTTTGTATTTATTATTTATATATGATATTTATTTATATTTATTCCTGTTATCTAGTGTTTAAATGAGTCTACATATAGTAGCAAGGAAAAAATTTGTTGTTATATATAAAGTTCTCCCTGTTTATAGTTTTTATTTCTATTTAACATTTTTTTTTTTTGTTTTTTTTTTGTTTTTTTTTTAGACTAAGTATAAGTGTACATTCGGTTGTTACATATATTGGGTAAATGTATAAATGTTCTATATTTAAGATTAAAATTTATTAAAAAATATTTTTTTTTTTATGTATTTATTATTATTCCTTAACAATATATATATAAATGGTTGAGAGAAAAGAATCTTAAAGAGAAAGACTGGCGTCTAACTTGATTGGCAAGTGAAAATTATGGATGCGTCTTTTGAATCTTCTCTTTCTGTAATTTTGAGTGAGGTAGGGTTCACGTTCCTTCTATCATTAGCAATTTTCTTGCAGTGTTTATAAGCCTTAAAAATTATAATTAATAATGTTATTAAAAGTACCACGTATCCTAGTGTGTAGTGGTGTATAGTATGTCCATCTAGGGGTTTTAATTCTTTTTGTTCTTCTTCTTTCAAAAATTTTATTTGGTCTGACAAGGTTGAAAAGTCATTTTCAACTGTGTATTTTATGTGAGTCATGTTCTTAGTATAATTTGTAAAGTTTCTCGGAGACTTGCTGAATTTAGCTAGAGCTTCCGTTATATTTAACGATGGTATGAATGAATTCTTAATTTCCGTTGTCTTTGAATTATAGCCCCGTATAGTCAAATCTGGCGTACTTAGGTAACAGTTGCCAGGAATTTCGACTATTCCAACCCCAGTTAGGGTGTAAGGCTTTATTTGATCTTGGCAGATCTCGTCAGCACTAAGGTTCTCCAGAGTGGAATACAGCCACTTATTCGCTTGAGATAATTGGATCCAAACAGTTGTAAAATTAGATTGTCTTATGTTACAAGACGAAGGTAGGATTTTATCTCGTTTTATAAGCTGTAGTTCACAGCCACTATTCTTTGGGTCGATATTAAAAAGTGGATGAACCATCCGACACAGGTATAAGTCATGATTCTCAGTGACACAATTTGCTAGTTCCTCCGAGGTTAGATCATAATAATGTTCTTTTTTATAGTCAATAATTAGAAATTTTATGGAGGGTTGTACGAAAACAAATTTCTGTTGATGCTCGGTAGGTAGAGGTATTAGCTTATACAATTGATAATTCTCTTTATATGGTAGGGGAATTTTTAACTCATAGATAATCCTATCTTTCTGAATGGATGTACTCATATGACTTATGCGATAAAGAGAGAGAAAATTTTCATCTTTTAAGCTCGTAGGGAGCCTTATCTCATTTGAAGTTTCCTTTCGAATGGTGGTTAAGATAGTCTCCAATTGAGCTGGTGTGACTATCGCTGGGTGCGGTTTTCCATGTCGCACGTCAGTTACCAAATCAATGATACTGTTAATTATATTCTGGTAACGCAAGATAATAAGAATGGTTAGAGAAGTAAGGGATTCCATTTCGGAAATTGTTCGTTGATTATGAGTGGTGTTGGATAATTCCTCAACCATGGTTCTGACTCTAAGAATTCTCGTGTTTAATGCCAAGATTTGCCCGTTAATGGCACTTTGGGATTTATTAAAGACATTTGCTGTCGTTTGGTTCTTTATGAGAGACAGTAAATGGTTTTCGTTGTAACGCAGTTTTTCGATTTGGGTATTATAATATTTTTCATCTTCTTCATTCAAAGTTCCGAATAATGTCTTACTTACAATACCAATGGCATCAAAAAGTCCTCGCTTTTGTCTATTGTTGTTATTTTGGAGTAGATTGTATTTATCCTTCATATCGGATAGTAAGTGATTTACCTCAATAACTGTGCTATTGCAGATAATTCCGAAGCCCGTGTCATCTCTTAACATTCCACATAGCGTATTTATTTCTGCTACGTACTTTGAAATGTGTTTAAGTGTCGTGTCCAAAATCCTGAGATCGTAAAATACAGCTACCTTCCACTCATTTGAGTAAAGCTCCACTCTTCCGATTTCTTCGAAATATATGCCCGGATTCTGGTTTATTGTCGTTATGTTAAAAGTGCTCCCCTAAGCAACAATTAAGAGACTCCAAATTAATATCGTAGGCCCCATGATCTGAAAAGGAGTTCGATCAATGCAATATATGCAATTTGTAGGCTTTTATTTGTATCAAAAATTTTTGTTTCATTACCTATATAGTGATGAGGACAGACTTAATTATTTTTATTCAATAAAGAGTTTGAGGTCGTTATTATGTATGGTCTTTATTTTATTACCCAATTTGATGACAGAATTTTCCGGTGATAGCACCTTAACGATTTCGCAAGGTCCTTCCCAAAGTGAGGAAAATTTGTTTTTACGATTTTGGTTTCTGACAAGTACTTTATCTCCTATATTGAATCTTTTTTCCAAAGTGTTTTTGTCATAGTACTGTTTTGACTGAGTTTTCTTCCTACATAATGTTTCCTTAGCTATTTGGTAGCTATGCTGTAAACGGGATTTTAGTTCATTTACAAAGTGTTCGTAATTATATGAAATTTGTGGTTTTTGTCCTAAACTGTTTGGGAGGTAAGCTGGGTATCCATATAAGAGTTCATATGGACTATAGTTAGTACTGCTATGTGGTGTTGTGTTATACACGAACATAGCGTAGGGAATCCAGGTGTCCCAAGTGAGATGATCCTGGTTGACATAATGTCGAAGGTACTCCGCAAGGGTTCGGTGACTGCGCTCTAGTGCACCGTTGGTTTGCGGGTGGTAGGGCGTCGTATTTATTTTCCTGACTTTAAGCAACTTACAAGTTTCCTTGAATATGTTACTTAGAAAATTTGTTCCTTGATCCGTAAGTATGGATTCCGGGATGCCATGTCGGCAAATAATGTTTTCGACAAGAGATCTAGCAACAGTGGTTGCCTCAGCGTTTTTTATAGGCAGCGCATCAGAAAACTTGGTTAAGTCATCTTGAAATGTTAACAAATACCTGTTACCTTCATAGGTTATGGGCAATGGTCCTACAATGTCTAACGCTATTCTCTCGAATGGTCTGGAACTTGTGGTTGTAATTTTCATTGGAACAGGAGGGTTTCTTAGAAGCTTATTCTTTTGGCATGATTCGCATTTGCGAATGAAGTTTGTTACATCTGTAAACATTGTGGGCCAAAAGTAGTTTGATTTTAAACGCTTTAAAGTGCGAGACACTCCTTGATGTCCGCCCAGGGGTGTGTTATGGTATTCGTTTAAAACGTTCATTATATCTTCGGGATTATTTAGGTGTACCTTTCTGCCGTTGAATACATATACCTGAATGTTCGCTCCCTTCATAGTTTCTGCGAGAATACGTTTTACTTCGCTCGCTGTGGACAAGTCTGTCGCGGGAATAGCTATACCTATGCGGTATAACTGGTTTTTTATACAATACTCGTGGATCTTTGTAACTACGTCAGCTAATATTTTCCTGTCTTTCTCTGTTCTCAAGGGTAATATGGCTTTTGCTGCGATGAAGTCTGTATTTGTGGGCTTATAATGGAAGATTTTTAATTCTCCGATTTCTGGACTCACATAATCGTTTACATGATTTCTGAGTGCGATTTCTTCGCAAGTTTCAATTACTGATAGTAAAAGAAATTTAGTATGTATTAGTTTATGTTTAAATATTGAATCCGGTATAGTTTTTATGATGAATTCATTAGGGGTGTTATTACCTGAGTCGTTCTCGATTGGTGTATTAATTCTTGCATCTTTGGTCTTGTTGTTATCTTCTTCATTGTGCATTAGTTTTCTCTGGCTTCTAGTTATAACACCGACTTTTTCTTCTTCGTTTATATGACGTTTATCGTCATTCTGGTTTGTGATCCGACTTAGTGCGTCAGCGTTAGCATTATACTTTCCGGGCTTATAGCGGATCTTATACTCATATTCCTCGAGTAATATTCGCCACCTAGCCAGTCTAGAGGTTGGCTCTTTCAAGTGCATCAACCATTGAAGCGGCTTATGATGTAAATGGTTTCCCGTAGATATACGGTCGGAACTGTTTAACAGCAAATACGATTGCCAGTAATTCCTTTTCCGTTGTAGTATATCTCGTTTCGGCGGAATTAAGCGTACGGCTTGTGAAGGATATTGGTCGATCCTTACCAATTTCGCCTTGAGATAAAACCGCCCCTATTGCTAGGTCACTAGCGTCGGTTGTTACCAAGAATTCTTTGTTAAAGTCCGGATATGCCAGTACTGGGTGCTCAATCAATTTTCCTTTAAGACTTTTAAATGCTTCGTCGCAAAATGCGTCCCATTTAAATTGAACGTCTTTCTTTAAGAGCTTTGTTAATGGTTTTGCGATATTTGCGAAATTAGGTATGAATCTCCGGTAGTAACCGGCAAAGCCCAGGAAGGATTTTACATCTTTAGCTCGTTTGGGTCGAGGGTAGGTTTTTACTACTTGTATTTTCGTCGGATCTGGACTGAGGCCATTTTCTGAGATTACATGACCGAGATAAGTTAATTCCCGTTTAATGAAGTTGCATTTCTCCGGTTGAAGCTTCAGTTTGTGTTGCCTTAGACGATCTAAAACGTTTATTAATCTTGAATTGTGATCTTCTAGATCGTATCCATACACAACAACATTATCCACATATACGAAGCACTGTATGCCCTGCAGTCCCATGAGCACATTATTCATCAAACGCTGGAAAGTGGCAGGTGCATTTTTCAATCCAAATGGCATTCGATTATACTCGTAATGCCCAAATGAAGTGCTGAAGGCAGTCTTTTCTTTATCGTTCTTGTCGACGAGTATTTGATGGAAACCGCTGGCCAAGTCAAGTGTACTGAAATATTTGGATTTGCCCAGCTGATCCAATATGTCAGTTATATTGGGTAAGGGATATGCGTCTCCAATAGTAATGTCGTTCAACCTTCTAAAATCCACTACGACCCTCCATCGTTTGTTGCCAGAGCTGTCGGCTTTTTTTGGCACGAGGAGTAAAGGTGAGTTCCATGGACTAGAACTTGGCTTGACAATACCATTTTGCAGCATCTCGTTGACTTGTTTATGGATTTCATTGCGATGTGCTTCCGGCAGTCTATAGGGTCGTATATAAACAGGTGGCTTATCGTTGTGTGTTATGATCTTATGTGTAAACGCGTTAGTGTAGGCTAAGGAATCTCCTTCGAGATAGAATAAGTCGTTGTAATGTCGGCAAATTTTTAATATTGAGTTTTTTTCTTCTGCATTACAATGTTTAAGATCTAGCAATGTCTGCAGGTTTTTTAAGCGACCTTCTACCGGGTCTCCGTCAGGGTCAGCTTCAACTATTTCAAATCGATCGAAATCTTCCCATTCTAAATTGAGCTCTTTCGTATTTATTTCCGCCTCACTTTCGTTTGAGTTCATCACTAAGATTTTTAGATGTTTATTAACAGGTTTCGCGAGAGTGCTAGCTATGTAGACTCCCGGTTCTACTTCCTTTTTTAAAATGACTATCTCTCTATTGTATTTAAAGGGGATCTGAACAATTTTCTCGCTTCGAGCAGGTAAAACTATACGGTCAGTTTCACCTATATAGTATTGCTTATTAGTGCAATGAGTATCCGAATTCTTATTCATTTCATCAATTTCATCTTTGATTAAAACGGTATTTCCTGTTCTTTGCTTTTCAAGTATAGCTTGCGCTTTTACCCTTTTCTTACTTTGTACCTTATTGCAAACTTCATCCGTAGATTTGACTTCAGGATTCGAAAATGATACATTTTTCCTGATTTTCCCTGAAGATCTCATTTTGATTCTATCGAAGATTCATGGACTCAGGCTGTGGGGTTATAATACTCCCCCCGAATGTCCCTTCGGAGTATTCAACTTTTCCAGGGTTCACATTACTCTGATTATGTTTAAGTTCTAACACGTTTTCTTCATAGTTTACCGTGCACTTATATTTTCGCAGGAAATCATTTCCTAAAATACCGCTATATTTTAAATTGGCTCTACTATCCAACAAATGAAAGGTATGTTCTAACTTAACATCTACGTTTTCCGATGATAAATTAAGATATCCAGAGATAGTCCCCAGTGTTGCGATTGATTCGCTAGAAATAGTCGATAAGATACATCCGGCAGGATGATTCCTATCTATTTTAAAATTACATTCGGATTTTACTAGGCTCACGTCGGCTCCAGTATCAATTAGAAATGTCGAATATTTTTTCAAAGAGGGTTCGAGAGGTACACACATAATTGCTACAGAGGGATATTGTGGATGTTATTAAACTTCCACTATTTTCGTCGTTCATCGCATAATTTATATTTCGTGAGTGTCGGCTTTGTGCATAATTCGGGATGGAACGCCGATTGCTTCCACCCGGGAGGCTCCGTTTCCCGTCATCTCTTCAGATTCTAAACGTAGACTATTATTTATTGTTTTCGTCCTCATATTTCTTCTATTTTGATCAGGGACATAGCGTGCGTGGGAGTTATTTCCCTGTTGCTTCTGCGGCATCATTCTCTGTCTTGTATTACCATGGGGGAAGAAGTTTCGATTTTGGTTAGACCAAGTGGTATTACCAAAGTAGGCTGTGGGGGAGTTTTGGGACAACCGCAATCGGCAGTCTCTTGAGACATGGTTTGGTTTTCTGCAATAGGAGCAAGTCAAATATTGGACTTCTTTTTTCGCGCCTGCCTGGGTATAAAATTCGGTAGGTTTGTATTCCTAAAGCAAGATTCCTGGGTATGTCCTTCTCTATGGCATATCTGACAAGTGGGCGCACGTTTAGGAAAAGTCCGCGCAAAACCCCCGGAGGATGTCTCCTCCCGGTAGAGACGTGAGGATTGTTCGGTCGCATAGAATACTGCCCCTTTGAGATCCTTTTCGCCATGTGCTTTAACTAATACTTTAAGGTTTTGGTGTTTAAGGCCATCCTCAAAGGCTTGAACAGCTAAGTCATTATTTTCCTTTATAAGAAACTCGCGTACCGTGTGATCTGTTACGCTTGTATATGTCGCCGAATTCAAGGAAGCAAGTAGTTGAGCAAGTCTATCGCCAAATTCCTGTACTGATTCCCTATAGTTCTGTTTAGCAGATCTAATGTGGTTTTGGAGTGCTGTTCTAGACTTCTTTTCTTGGAATTGGTCTTTCAAAGCCTTTGCCAAATCATCCCATTTACTACATGATTTGTATTGGATTAACTCAAATGCTGGGCCTTGGAGCTTAGTTTTCACAATATCCAGGATTAACTTTTCCTCAGCTTCAGTTTTTATAGATGAGAACAACACGTTTCCGCAGGCTATGAATTTTTCTAGCACCGCAGGATCTCCGTTAAATTCGGGGATCAAGTTGTATACATCGCTCACACTTATTTTCATCTCCATTGTTGAGCTTTGGTTTTCAGTGGGTGCCCTGACATGAAACGGCAACTGTTCGAACAAGCCTACAATCTGTTGACACGTACGGGTTAAAATTTTGAGATGGTCTAATCAGTTAATCAATCGGGGGATAAGATAGAGAATACTACCACCGTGAGGTGTACGAAGGGAATGGCAAGAAGTTAATAAAAAAAAAATTATACTTAATAAATGATAGTAATTAGGTTTAAATGTTATTTCCAATCCTATATTTAAGTAAAAAGTGCTGAAACTTCAGCTATTTTAGTAGCTCAAATGCATGTATATGCAGGTATGTATGTATATACGTGAACCGTAAAGTGTCTAGGCGTTGCATCAAAACTGACGAAATTTCACAATAAAATTTACAGGTAGAAGTTTAATTTCCATATACAGTCTATTAAACACAAGCAAAACAAAAATTTCCATTTATTTATTTAGAATTGAAAGATGGACGTAAACAGGCGCACCATAAGGACAATATCCTAAAACCATTTTTTTTTTCAATAAATTTAGATATTTTATTATTTGGACAACTTGTCTGTGATATGCACAATTAATCAATTTATTGCAAAAATAAGATTGATAACAAAAATGGGTGAAACTTTTCAATTAAGTTGCAATTTGAAGGCTTTTCTCCGTTATTATTGTAATTTACTTTGACCTTCTTATTTTAGTTTTCATAAAAACGCATCTTTGTTTCTGTATATATATATTATATATTTTTTTTCGAGCGAAAAATTAAGCCGCCCTAAAATTACCATATTTCATGACCGTGTTTAGCTTTCGAGGACGAGATATCTATTTATTGGAACATTACGCACTGCGCTGGCACCTTAATTATTAGCACTAAAGAAAAAAGAAGAGAGTAAAAAAAATGTATTGTAGGTTACGGGGGACCATTTCAATCTTTGACCACAGTTCAAAGAAAGTTTTTTTTTTATTTATAAAACACACAAAAAAATTTAATTATGTGTTCGATGTGCGCACATTCAAATCCCTTTCGTTTCAGTGCTTAATTATTTCGCTTATCTTGCGACAATCAAATCAAACTTTTCCGACAACCAAATCGAGAAGAAAAAAGAAATTTGGACACACTTTGATATGCTAAATTAATTAATTCGTTATACGAATAAACACAATCTGCGAGGTTAATCAATTTTACCAGGAGAAATATAGAAATACGTGAAGGTTTGGGACCGAGTTATGATTTTAGAGATGCTCGTCTTCAGAACTCAAATTAATTTCACACTTGTTTTTTGCACAAAACAACAAAAAATATATCGCGAAATAGTTTTCTTCCTCTTTCCTTAAGTGTGGGCACGTCACCCCACTGGATCACACCAGTGATTAGTCAGGAATATTACCTCTGACTTTAACAAGAATATATTTATTTTTTATATTTTTTTTTTTTTGTTTTTTTTTTACACTGTTCAGCTTTCTGTTGTTTCGTGTGTTATACTTGGGGAGCTAGAAAACCCAATTTTTTTGTTTGAATGCGTTACTTTACTTTTTTTGTTATTATTGTTATTATCGCTATTGTTATCGTTATTATTTTTATTATTTATGTTAGTTCCAATTTTATTGATATTATTGTTGCACTTTTGCACATAATTTCCCAAGCTTTATTTACACCATTTAGTTTCAATTTCCTCTGAAGGTACTTTGCCAATAAGAATTTACAATTAGATTGCTGAGAAAGCATGAAAAGGTGATTTCGTCATTTTCCTCGAGTACTTCTTGTTGGTCAAATCGAATTTGTCTTAATCAAAACATTCGCAGCTTTAACGTTGGCACTTGTTCGAAATTTTGGCTGGAATCTGTAGTTTTACGTCCGATTGTCATCATCCGCCAACTTTTATAAGATTGGAAGTTATCTTCTTCAAGAGGCAATGCAAGAATTACTTGGCGGCCGTTCTGTGAAATTCATCAACACGATGATGAAAAGTAATAATAACGATAGGAAAGTTTAAGCAACACCGGCTGATTCCGTTCTATTCCTGGCGATGTTTTACCAAAAATTTTAATTTTGCAATGTTGCTATTAGATGTATCGCGGATATTGCAACAAGTTTGTTACGCCGAGCTTTCAATAGACTCATTATGACGAAAAACACACAATTCGCCTTCTTTGTTTTGCATACGCGCGGTTAATTATTATTTTATAAATTTGTAAAACTTTCACTTTAAACTTTCACTTTGCACTCGATGGAGGATCGTCACCGCTGCCACCAGTTGTTGTAACCCGTGTACCGCCGTGCTTTCCTGTGGAGAAGAGCGGCACAGGGGGAGATTCAGGTGGGATAAAAAATAATAAACACTCTTAAAAAAAACAATTGGATTTAGCTCCAATTGATTTACTTTAATTTAAACAAATTTCAAAATTAATTATTATCAAGACTTCGAATTAAAACTCAAATTACAAAATTAATAACTAGCAAGACTTCGAATTAAAACTGTTTAATTAATCCCGACTTCCGACCGCTTGCGTATATTGAAAGAGTGCTTCTCCTGAACTGCCGCCCTCTTAGCAGTGCAACATATTTTATCACGGGAAATGGGTGACGCCTTGCGTCAGCAAAAGGACAAAGTATTTTATCATTGGTGTGTTCAGCTGACCAATCGGAAAAATAGGAAAAAATAAGGCGATCGAGTTTTGCTAGGCAAGACATGTGCCTTTGTTAATTTGTTAGCTTGGGTCTGTAACTGGATCTTGCTCTTGATATTTTGAGCGATAAGCAATATGAAGCATATTAACTCTGTGAGTTATGTGTGTACAAAAGTGTCAAATAAGTATTTTATGCAAGTGGACTATTCATGCTACAGGAAATTTATGGCGGTAAGTAATTTGAAGATTTGTACATTTTTAAGAGGTCTATGGAAATTTATGGGGTAAGTATAATTAGAAATATGCATGGTAAGAAATTTATACACATGAATGCATGGTATGATACTCTGTGCATGTTACGGAAAATCCATAGGAGCTAAGTAATTATGTATATTGCTGTGATTTTAGGATCACAACAAAATTCCCCAGGTTCTTTATACATTGTTCTTACCTACGTTAACCTATGCTTACCACACTATATGCTTACATATAAAAATAACCTCATACACCTGGAACTGATGATGACATACATTTTTCGCAACGACAAAAATGCTTGGTCAGTGACGCAATCATTAATCGCCGCGGCAAATGCATGTCAAGTGTTTTTTTTTTCTTTATTAGTAATTTGGTTGACACAGTTCCGAGTGTACTTGGTGTCGAAATCTTATTTTTTTAGCTTACATTGTAATGCATTGTATATTAAATTATTGCAATCAATCGATTCATTGAAATAGATGCATACTACACCACTTCCACTCAATGGTCCCATGTGAATTCCGAGGAGAACCCAGCGGATGTATTGTAAAGAGGTCCTGCTCCAGAGAAATTAAGCGGGTCAACATTATGGTTTTATGGTCCCATGTTACTACATGGAGCAGAATCAATATGGCCCATCCATACAGAAGCAATGATACAGATTGCACAGTCGAACTTAAGCGAACTGCTTTGTCAACACTAGTCACCCCCAGCTCAACAAGTATCATAAGCGCAATCGACCATGGAAATTCATTCAGAAAGCTACAATGTGTCATGGCCTATATCTTACGCTTCATAGCTCATACAAAGAAAAATTATCAAAGAGAAATTAACGGGAAAGCGTTAAGCAGTGAAGAAGTAGATGAAGCTCAAGCATTAATTATAAAAACAATGCAGGGGCAACCTTTCATGCAGGACATTGCAAATATAAAATGCTCTGGTGGGGTGAGCAAAAACAGTTCTTTAAGCAGTCTAACTCCATTCCTGGATGACCGCGACATTCTGAGAGTTGGTGGACGATTACAAGCATCAATACTTGGGTTCGATTCTAAGCACCCTATGCTACTACCATATGGATATCAGCTCACTAAACCCCTTCTTAATGATATACACAAGGAGAACCATCATGTAGCACCCAAACTCTACTCGCAATGGCAAGACAAAAATATTGGCCACTGAAAGGAAATATACTGGCTTGCTCTCTTGTCCCGCATTGAGTTCATTGCACAACGCCACGAACTTCGTGGATGCCAGAAACCAACACAGAAGTACGAAAAATGCTCGAACGTGAAGAGATGGATGGAAAAATAGCAACAACTTGCAGCACAAACGGCACTGATTTCCACCTAATCCCTGCCCGAGCCCCACACTTTCGCGGCCTATGGGAAGCAGCTGTAAAATCAGCCAAGCATCTCTTGCAGCGAACACTAACCTCAGCTTCGCTGACTTATGAAGAATTAGAAACCACCGTCATTGAAATCGAGGCAATTTTGAATTCACGTCCGATGACGCCACTATCGACGAATTCCAATGATCTAACAGCATTGACCCCAGGTCACTTGCTCATTGTAGAGCCTCTGACGAGCACAATGGACGCAACTGCAACCTCGCAACACTCAAACATCATCAGCCGTTGGAAACTCGTGTCTCATCTCAAACATGAATTCTGGAGAAGATGGTCTAGCGAATATCTAAATCAACTACAGCAAAGGTACAAATGGAAGCAACGCTGCCACAAGGTCCAACCCAGCAGACAATATTCCACCCCTCAAATTGCCGCTCGGACGTATTGTGAAAACATACACAGGACCCGAGAATTTGGTACGCGTCACTGATGTACGCACTTCAAATGGGACACTACGACGCGCTATTTACAAACTAGCTCCTTTACCCATGATCGAAGATCACGAAGAAGATGTAATCGAAACGCTTACTACAAACACCATAGATGATATAAAAGCACAAGGAACTACTCGATCAGTCAAGGTAACCCGCATCGCAGGTAGTAGTTGTTCTATTCCGATACCAGATCACTTTTTTGAGCCTCCAGGATTTTGCCACAGATGGGGCCACCGTCTTGGTTTGAGCCCATACTAATGTAGTTTTGTGTCTCGGCTGTATTGGTTTGCGTCTTGGCTGTATTGGTTGGTATCATGGATGCACAATTGTGTCTTGGATGCACCATTGAGTCTCGACTGCACCCTAGCGGGATTAATCGGTACTACCAGCATGCTCTGGGATGTGTCATTTGGTCTTGACTGCACCCTAGCGACATTAGCATGCTCCGGTACTACGGTTTTCGTGGATAGATATGTGGTGCACCTAAATGTAGGCTTTTGGTTTTGAACTAATATCAGTAGTAATTAAAGTTAACGCTAGGAAATTTTTATTCATGTGAATGGATTCTAGATGGTTGGGGTGTTGGTTCTAGGGGGGACAACATTTTCATCAGAAATCCTCTACGGGCTCTGGTTTTCGAGATATTAGCGATTTTACCTTTTCAGATATAGTTAATATTATTAATAAT
The DNA here is from genome assembly GCA_963924295.1 of Dioctria rufipes. Lineage (NCBI taxonomy): Eukaryota > Metazoa > Arthropoda > Insecta > Diptera > Asilidae > Dioctria > Dioctria rufipes. The sequence goes on along the minus strand of CAWUPM010001118.1, from coordinate 7,321 downwards.
TCAAGCTACCTAGGATAGTTTTGTTCATGCCAATAGATTCTAGAAGGTGTTATAGGGGCGGGGGTTAGAGGAGGAACGAAATTTTTATCAGAAATCCTCTACGAGCTATGGTTTTCGAGATATTAACGATTCTACCTTTTTAGATATAGTTAATATTAGTAATAATTCAAGTTTTTTTTGCTCATGGGGGTGCTGCGTCTAAATGTAGGCTTTTTTATTATGATTGTTCTTGAGCGCCTAAATTTAGGCTTTTGGTTTTGAACTAATATTAGTAACAATTAAAGTGAACGCTAGGAAATTTTTGTTCATGCCAATGGATTCTAGATGGTTGGGGTGGTGGTATTAGGGGGGACGAAATTTTCATCAGAAATCTTCTACGCGCTCTGGTTTTCGAGATATTAACGATGTTACCTTTTCAGATATAGTTAATATTATCAATAACTCAAGCTACCTAGGATAGTTTTGTTCATTCCAGTAGATTCTAGAAGGTGTTAGAGGGGCCGGGGTTAGAGGGGAGACGAAATTTTCATCAGAAATTCTCTACGGGCTTTGGTTTTCGAGGTATTAGCGACATCTGTTTGAGCGCAAACGCCATTTCTTGAGTAAGGTACCCTAGCGGCCTTAGCCGAAACTACCAGCATGCCTTGGTTTTGCTGTTTTCTGTTATTAGCGGGAGAGTTCTAGATATTGGCATGACGTCATCATGGTTTTGCTGCACATAAAAATAAGTTTTCTTAGCAGGGAAATTGTAGATATAGGATTGTATGGGTGTGTTGGATTGGGCTACGTTACCTGTTCCAAGGCTTGGGTAGAATGTGTGTGACTTATCATATTATGAGCGGAACGACGGATACTCTACCATGGGGGCATTACTCCATTTCATCAGATCAAAAAGTGGCAACCGCTGAAAGAATCTAAGTCTAGTGTAAATAAATTATGTATTATAGTTTTAGTTTCATTTATTAAAGTAATTAAATTATTATAATTATCAATTTATTTGAAATTGTATTACAGGTGTTTTTCACGAAATTATAAAACGTCTTTTTTATTGATCCAAGAACTGTGTTTTGATGAAAATCCGAGCCATTTAAAGTAAGCTTTATCTCCACTATACTTTAAGATTTTCTCTACGAGGTAAAGGTTTGGGTGTTTAACTTTAAGCAGCTACAATTCGTAAAAGCATCCTGTGATTGGATTTCCTTGATAATCTTCCAGCCGATATGTGATGGGGTTTGTGTTTTGAACATTAATAATTTTAAAAATCTCAGCTGTCCAGTTTGGTGTATATAGCCTTTCTCAAATATATGCTTGTATTTGCTGATGCGTACAAAATCAACAACTTTATACTTTGCAGGAACAACAATTTTTATATGATTGTATACAGTTGAAAGCAGTTGTTTCTCATTGGAGATGTTGATATCACGTGGTCTCATTTTTGTAGTTCGATGTATTCTTGAGTTGTATTCAGTGAGTAGTTTCTTTACCATACCAATTCACTGATAAGTTCCATTAAAACTGAATTCCTTCCACATCATATCTTCCAGAGTTCGGTTAAATCGTTCCACTATTGATTCTTTGATTAAACTATACGTAGAGTAATGATTTATTGCATGCTGCATCATTAGATTTTTAAAGAGGCTGTTGTAGAATTCCTTTCCGTCATCAGTCTGCAGGTTTTTAGGTATTCGTCCCTCGCTTAATATAGATTGCATGGCATCTCTTACTTCTGCACCAGTTTTTCTTTTAATTGGAATTGCCCATGCATATTTGGAGAAGGTATCAATTACTGTCAGCAGATAGCGGTAGCCCTTGTTCACATACTTGTAAGGATCCATTTCAACCAAGTCTGCCTGCCACAAGTCATCTAGTCCTTTGATGATCACACGACGCCGTTTGAAATTTTTTCTCACTGGTTTATGCAGCTCATTTACCACTTGTCCCTTACTCATCGTAATTATAAACGAAACCGATTTCTCAAGAGTTTTTACTAATATACACCATCTTTCGGTATCAAGTTTTTCTTATTTATTACTGAAGTAAGCAGATAGTTTTCAATCTTCGTGATTTCATCATTGATATATAGCGTTAAATTTGCTACCTCTATATTAATAGTTTTTTTTTATTTCTTCAACACTTATTTTAATTTTCTTGTCAACATAGTCTTGGTAGTAGCATCATCATTTGCAAGGGGTTCACCAAGGCGTTTTATACACATTGAGTTTAGATCGTAGTCTCCGTTTATCGTTAAATTAAATCCAATACCCCGCTCTCCTTGTTCACCAGCTGGACCTTGTATTCCTTGTTTACCAGCTAGTCTATGAATTCCTTTTTTACCGGCTGGTCCCTTAGCTCCTGTTGGTCCCCGTTCACCTGCTTTCCCAAGATATCCCCGCTTAGAGAAACGTCCAAACATGTCAACGCTCATCTGTAGATTGTGTAGAAGTATGGCAATGGAGTCGTATTCAAACTATAATATCTGCTTCTCGCAACTACTCCAGTATAGATACAATTTCATTGTTGTGACTGGTGTTTCCAGCCTGCTTTGATGCCATTAGAAGGCGCAGTCTATCTGCTAATTCATTTGGATCATCCCAGTAAATGTGATCAATGTTTTCTTTAGGCAGACGCATTAGTCCCATGCCTTTATGCTGTATAAGTTTACTGATTATAGCTTTATACTTATCCGCTCTAGTACCTTTTATTTGTACATCTTCAGCATAGTCACGTTTATATGCATTGGTATCTTTCAAAATAGATCCATAATTAGTTAAATCCTCTTTAGTATATAGACTTTTTACAGGATCTTTCATAAATAGCAGCTCACATAACCCCAAACTCGTTTTATAGCTCTTCCCATTGATAACAACATTTCCTACATCATCAACATCAAACGTTGAATTACCGATTCTCCACGCGCTATCATCATAGTAAACTCGATAGGTTGGATCAATTTTAGGGCTATTATCAGTGAATAGCTTTAAATAGTTTGAAACTATATATCCAGACGTATCGGGGGAGATGACAGGAGACTTTCCTGTCAATGTTGTTGAATGTTCAGGTGTTGCGAATTCTTCCTCAGATGTTAAGGAATAATCTCCATAATTTATAGGTGTGCTACTAGCCTCCATTTTAACATATTTTCGTTTTGGAGGGGTAAAAGGTTCCACAACCTCATTGGATTCTTCTTCTGCTTCTTCTCCTTCTTCTTCTTCTTCTTCTTCTTCTTCTTATTCTTCTCCTTCTTCTTCTTCATCTTCTCCTACTTTTTTTACATCTTTTGTCTCAAATTTGACTATATCCGGCGGCTCGTATTTGACTGTTCTTACAAACTCTTTTAAGGGTTTAGTGATTGGCTTAAAGGTCTCTTCAAGTCGAGCTTCTGCTTCAATTTTTCCCATCCTTAGGGCTTTTAATTTCCTACGCACTGCATTCCTAGTATTGATAATTTCTTTTAATAGATTTTCATTCATCTTCGTTATTAACTCAATGACAGCTTTCCAAACAGCTCTGATAACAGCTCAACAGCTTTTAAACAGCTCTGATAAAAGCTTAACAGCTTTTCAAACAGCTCTGATAACAGCTTTCCAAACAGCTCTGATAACAGCTTAACAGCTTTCCAAACAGCTCTGATAACAGCTTAACAGCTTTCCAAACAGCTCTGATAACAGCTTACCAGCTTTCCAAACAGCTCTGATAATAGCTTAACAGCTTTTAAACAGCTCTGATAACAGATTAACAGCTTTCAAACAGCTCTGATAACAGCTTATAAGCTTTCCCAAAAGCTCTGATAACAGCTTAACAGCCTTTCAAACAGGTCTGAAAACAGTTTAACAGCTTAACAGCTATTAAAACAGCTCTGATAGCAGCTTAACAGCTTTCCAAACAGCTCTGATAACAGCTTAACAGCTTTCCAAACAGCTCTGATAACAGCTTACCAGCTTTCCAAACAGCTCTGATAATAGCTTAACGGCTTTTAAACAGCTCTGATAACAGATTAACAGCTTTCAAACAGCTCTGATAACAGCTTATAAGCTTTCCCAAAAGCTCTGATAACAGCTTAACAGCCTTTCAAACAGGTCTGATAACAGTTTAACAGCTCTGATAACAGCTTAACAGCTATTAAAACAGCTCTGATAGCAGCTTAACAGCTTTCCAAACAGCTCTGATAACAGCTTAACAGCTTTCCAAACAGCTCTGATAACAGCTTAATAGCTTTTAAACAGCTCTGATAACAGCTTAACAGCTTTTAAACAGCTCTGATAACAGCTTATAAGCTTTCCAAAAAGCTCTGATAACAGCTTAACAGCCTTTCACACAGGTCTGATAACAGTTTAACAGCTCTGATAACGTCTTAACGGCTTTTCAAACAGGTCTGATAATAGGTGAACAGCTTTAATCTACTCAGCAGGTCCACAGGATTCAGTGTGCTTTCGTCTGAGTTACAGCTTCGACTTATGAAGATTTCGCATGTTTCATCCTTTTATAGTACAATGAAGGTATCAAATCCTTGTTGTCCCCTTGTTTAATGAGCTATACTTATCAATCATCAAGAAACCATATTCATCCTTCCAACACTCAGCACAGGCTCTTCGAAATTTATCAAACTTCATGTCTGCATTCACATGATCATTATAGATATGTTTCAAATTCAAGTCATCTTGCTTGAATAAGATGATTAAATTAGCATTGTCACATATTAAGTGCTTTGGTATATCCGTATATGTTTGACAGAGATAGAAGCTATCTATATCTTCGTGGCGACCTATGCAAAAATAGGATCGCAGATTATCTTGCTTTTCACATGCTACATCATCGAAAATAAACACTGAATGTGATTTGGCTTCCTCTGGTGCTAGAACGTCGCAGTTGTTTGAGAATGTATAATACCCCAATCCTGATATTTGAGTCACCACTCGCTTCAAGTATTTATACTTTGGTTGGTGTAAAGATCTTGAATATATGTAAATATTTTCATATCTCAGACCATTGGGATGTTCCAGCAAACTTATCATAACATTAGTTTTTCCACAATTGGATGGTCCAACAATGATGCTCCTTATACTATTAGGCAATATGGGGCCATGCTTCTCTTTCACCTTCATAACAGCTACATCAGCATTTCGAACAGGAAAAGCTTGTTGTTGTTTAATGCACCGCATATTGAAGACTAACGGGATTATTATAAATACACCTGCTTATATTGCACTTCAACAGTATCATCGGAACCTTATAAGATGTCGGATCACAAATCGAAACGCTCCCAAAAATCTTTGAAAGGGGGCAGAGGACTATTAAATTCAGTCATCAAAAAATTACCTGTAGAAGTACATCTACCGGGATACCAGTACTGTGGACCAGGAACAAAGTTACAAAAAAGATTGGCGAGAGGAGATCCAGACATTAATCCACTGGACGCAGCCTGCAAGGAACATGATATAGCATACTCGCGACATAAAGATACAAGTGATCGACATATAGCTGATAAAATATTAGCTGAAAAAGCCTGGGAGCGTGCAAAATCTACGGATGCAAATTTGAGTGAACGTGCCAACGCCTGGCTTATAACAAACGCAATGAAGGCTAAAATTAAGCTAGGTATGGGTCTTAAGGCTAAAAATAAACGCCAACCCACATTCCGAGAAGCAGTACGAAATGCACGTAAAATTTTAAAAGTCAAAAAACCAAAAGACTTGATGGAAGCTACAAAAATAGCTCTTAGTGCAGCTAAAAATATTGTGAAAGAAAGAAAAAATCAATTAAAACTCCACGAGTGATACCAGTACCAAAGGTTGGTGGGGCCCTTCCGTTCCTCATCTCGTTGTTTGCTGGGCTTTCAGCATTGGGAGCACTATCGGGAGGTGCAGCAGGCATAGCTAAAGCAGTAAATGATACCAGTGCGGGAAAGGCAAAATGGGAAGAAAGCAAACGTCAAAACCAAGCAATGGAAACTATAGCGGTTGGTAAAGATGGAAACGGGATGTTCTTGAAGCAGTACAGAAAAGGACTTGGACTCTATCTACAACCTCAACCAAAAACTATTAAAGACGCTACCCAAAAGACCGCTAAACGAGTTGGATCCTCACAAGTATACCACACACTTGCCGCACTTCAGAGGAGTATTTATGCGTGATAATCTACCTAAAAAGTCATGGAAGGGAGAAAGCGGTATTGTTAACTTGGACATCTCAACTGGAGCAGGTACACACTGGGTAGCGTACTACAAGAAAGGTGATAATATCGAATACTTAGATAGCTTTGGCAATCTCCAATCACCAAGGGAGCTCATAAACTACTTGGGTAGTAATATTACCTACAACTACAGTTCTTATCAGAATTATGACGCAGTAATTTTCGGTCATTTATGTTTAGAGTTTTTATATAATTGTTATAGCCATTAATTATTATCTATAAATAAATGTATCTATATTGAAATTGTTACAGTTCGTTATCAACCGCCATGTCATTAACACCTACTCTCACGGGAAATTCATCTCTACTCACTGCTGAGTACTGTTGTGTTTTTGAGTGATCTTACGAGTATCTTTCGGAGCCGCGGTGTGTAATTTTCGTTATAATAGGCGAAGCTATGTTGTTAAATAAATGGCGAAGCCAAGTGAGGCTTTGCACCAATTTAATTAATGTACGACTTGTTGTTAATAAATGGCGAAGCCAAATAAGGCTTTGCACCTATTTAATTAACGTATACCTTGTTGAAGACTGAGAAATAGGCGAAGCCAAATAAGGCTTTGCACCTATTTAATTAACGAAAACCTTGTTGAAGACTGAGGAATAGGCGAAGCGAAATAAGGCTTTGCACCTATTTAATTAACGTATACCTTGTTGAAGACTGAGCAATAGGCGAAGCCAAATAAGGCTTTGCACCTATTTAATTAACGAAAACCTTGTTGAAGACTGAGGAATAGGCGAAGCCAAATAAGGCTTTGTCTTACTCTAAGACTACTTATACTACACAGAATAATATATGAAATACCTCTGATCCAGCACTTTGTTTATTTAACGTATAATTCATACAAAGTGTAAGTCGGAAGTATTTCATTAACAACTATTACTTAATTTTACTATTTACGGAAGTATGCAAGTCACGGCACTCGTTGCTTTTTATAAATTTATACGTATATCTTACCCAATCCATGTTGTGGGTTTTCGACTCATTGTTTATTTTGATTTCTTTCCTACTCGAATTACACTCAGTACTTTGCGGCTTATTACAAAAACAATTTAGTTACTTACAAACATATGTTCTACCTCTGGTGCAAGGTCGTCGTATTTCAACGTGCGAATTCTTGCGCGCAGTGGTATT